>VYZW01062960.1:3402-75537 GCA_013401315.1 Balaeniceps rex
TTTCTTTTTTTGTTTCTGTTTTTGCTTTGGGGAGAGGAATCTCTTTGGTTTGGGTCTTTACGTGGCTCATTCTTGGTGGAATGGAGGGGTCTGAATCTGCAGAACAGTGCTGACAACTTGGTACCCAGAACAATTCGATGACCTTTTGCTTCTCATTTGACATGTGTACGCTTGCAGAAAATTCAGTTTGAAATAAAATGCATCTCACTGCTAAGTATTTGAGTTATTTAGTAAACATTTTTCCACATGTGCCTAAAGGCAAGCCTGAACAATACAGTGCAAAACAGCGCTTTCTTTGTTTCTTATTAAAACATATTAAGGCTGGCGCTCTTCTGGACTTGACCACTTCTCCGTTTTACTTGATTTAGAAAATCTTCGGAAGGAATCATGCCACATTATGCACTGTTCTGGTTCTCTGTTTGGAGTGGCTGTACAGATAGCATTCCTCATCTGGAGGGATCAGGAACCACAAGGATTTTTCATGCTATAGCTACATGGCGTGTCAGAGGAGAGCAGGCATCTTCTTCCACAGGTCAGCAAGGCAATCTGGCCAAGCCTGTGCTTTGCTGTCAGCTTTACTGGTGCCTGGAGTTCAGAGTCCCTCTGTGTGTCCCCCAAAAATGAGACATGTAAATTTACTGGTTCAGTCTGATCTTGTGGAGCTTTCCCAGTTCAATCATCAAAGTGTTTTCGTACTGAAAAAACCCCACATTTTCCATTGTCATGCCTGGGAACTAAAATTTGTAAGCAATCAACATCAAAGGTTTTAAGGTACACTTGAATTTCCTACCCCACCTACAGCACCTTCATATTCCACTGGCTATAAATTATTTCTTCTCCCCAATCCTGCAAAGATTATCACCTTGCCACTCTTAATTTTATGCTGCTAACATCCCCCACATATACCAGTTACTGTTTCTTAAATAGATGGCCTCAGTGGTATATGTTAAATTAAACTCCAGGCAATTTTTTTTCAATTTGCATTTAGTTTTGAATTCTGCTGCGTATGTTTTAGATCTGGAAGAAAGGCCCGTGAGCTGCCCTGAAAGCTTGTCTGCTTTTTCAAATGATACTAGTTGGTCTAATAGGGGAAATTCCTTCCACCTACAAACCGCATCTTGCTGGCTTGGATGAGAGACAAGCTAGGAGACTTTAGTGGTTGTAGGTGCAGAACATATTGGTCCTGAATCTGTTTAGTGTGATTCTTCTTGGATAGTAGCTGTGGCTTTGTGAAGGAGGCAGGTGTGGGAGGAATGGGGCACAAAAGTGAAAAACCTGTGTCTTTTAGGAGAGGGAAGAAAGCGGTTGTCTGGCTGGAGATTTGTATTTGTGGACATACGGGTATGTGCTGAAAATTTCACCTACTCTTAGCTCTTATTTGAATTGAGCAGAGATAAGAGGATTATACCACAGAGATGGACATGGGTCCAAGTGCTGCTGGCCAAATATACATATTGTAGTGGACTCTTATCAAATTACTTTTCTGCTTATCACGTGACTGTTACTGACTCATGTATAGCATAAACACTGAGTAAGGAAAGGAATTGTAAGTACAGTGAAGGAAAAAAAAAAAGATGAATAACAAGAAAATGTAAGGTGAAAGACCAGAATATTTCTGTTTGGAAAAGCTGCCATAGTACCTGGCTTTAAACTTCTTTCTTTAAGCTCCTTTAAACCTGGTTTCTATTTGGACTGATCCTCTGTGGTCTCCTCCCTTAAAGATGATAGATATATGACATTTCAAATGTAATTCATTTAAGGAGTTTGGCTTAGATGAACACCATAGAACAAAATCCAGCTCCCATGGAACATTGCAAAGGCATGCAGAAATGTCTTTGCGCATGGTTGGAATACTTTAATATTTTGAACAATCAGTTTCTTCAGAGGAAGAAAGGATCCTTTTCATGCAGAATGGGCACTTTTCAGAAGAATTGTGTTACGAAAAAACCCATTCTCCATCTAAACATCTGTGATTCATTTCCAGACCACTATTTGTAATGATAGCTAATTTGATTCATATTTTCCTCTTTCTCTTCACAAGTTGTATGTGAAAAGATGGTGATTTTCCCATACGGCTTTACGTTTCAGCCATGCTTGTCAAACAGTCTTTGCCTATAGATCATTAACTGCCAGTTTGTTGAAAAGATTCAAGATCCAAAATTTAATTGGTGTTGAGTTGCTGTGACATGATGTAGAGGGTGGGATTTTCAAAATAACTGGTTGATCTACCTTTACTGCTACTGAAGTCAGAAAGGATATCTGGGAAGGAAGATGAGGCTACCTTGGAGACAAAGGTACAGTTTCTGCCAGCAAATATTAAAAGATTGGAGCTGTTCAGAGAAGCAGTAAATGCTAGGGCCTGGTTTGCAAAAGAACTCAACACCAAGCTCACTTCAGAAAAGCAGTGATGAATTCTGCCGTTCCCAAAGAGAATAGAGGGTGGTGAAGAATGGTTGGGTGTGCTTGGCATGTTTGAAAATCTGGGCCTTTCATTGATGTGTCAGCCAGGGAACTGGGTGCATGTGAGAATGTGTCCTTGATCATGGATGGCGAACCGTTTCAAAATCAGTCTTTTGGTGCTTATTGCTAACTGTACTTGCAAGACTAGGATTTTCAAAAAGCATCTCTGGGACTCAGAGGCACAAATTCAACTGAAAATTGACAGACTGTGTTCCTAATTCACTGGGGAATATTTTATGTAAGTGCAGTTTGGAGATGTAAATATCTGTAAACATCTGGCCCTAAGATATCTCTGATATTTGTACCCTAAATCACTTAGTAGATAGGAAGTGCCACTGACTTTTGGTGAGGGAGATGTAGGCAGTTACAGAACAGTATACAGAGCTGCCAGAGATCTTAATTTATCTTGGGCATGCCCAGACCAACACATACATGGTGAGAGGGAAGGACAGGACTTTCGTATCCTGCCTTGCATTGCCAAAGCGAGGTAGGTGTCTACCTCTGGATGTGACTCTTCCCTCACCTTGCATTAATCTTCTCTTAGAATTAAGGCTTAAATCCTATCTCATATAAAAAACAGACAAACAAACCAAAACAAACCACAAGAAAACCAGAAGAGATCTGATGCATTTTCCTCTCCCAAAACATTCTTCACGTCTCAAGGCTGGGCTTTGAAAGTGAGCTTCCCACCTCTGGGGAAATGTTGATCTCTAGACTATGGAATCATTCTGGGTTTCTCTCGGCCGCAGTGAATCTTTCAGTATTTTACACAAAGCAGAGGATCTTCAGCAGGAGGAGCATGCAAGACCCTTCAGTGTGCCTTGCAGCCAGGGAAAACACTCTCTCCTAAAAGTGGGAGAGTCCACGTTTAAATCTTGCTCCAGGTTTGGCTGATGATGGAGTTTGAGGTCTTCAAGGGACAGCTAACTGGTGCCACTAAGCCCTGTCATGGGGGGCAACACTAAGCACAGGATATGCTGAGGCTTACATGTGTTCATTGTGTACCAACCAGATCCAGTGGGCGATCACCTGATTTCTGATTCAGCCTGGGATTTAGGCAGGGGGTGGGCACTGAGCTGCTTGCTGCTGTCAAGACACAGCCTGTGCCTACCCACAAGAGAGATCTTGGGGACTTTCCCAATGAAAATGAGGTGGTGGCAAAGTCAGGATCTGGGAATGCCAGTCTGACTGGTAGAATTAGGACTGGGTTCAGAAGGGGTTTTTTTGCTCTTAACTTCCTCTTGAAAATGGGACTTTGACTCCTAAGTCAGTAAAGAGCTTTTAAAAACATGAGCTTTAGTCCTTTTGAAAATCCCAGCCTTGATCCCTACTGCCAGTAATTTGCATTGGTACGATGTGAATGAAATTAGCCCAGTATGTTTTCTGGCATTACTTGCTTACTCAGAAAGTCTGACTATCTAGTCCTTGTTGTGTCTGAATTCTTTTTTTTCTTGTCTCCAAATCATCTGGGGCAAATGGGGTTTAATCCTATGCAGACCTTTGGAGTTGGATTTTTTTCTTTTTTTTTTTTCTTTTTTTTTTTTTTTTTTCTTTTTCCTTCTTTTTTTTTTGGTAACTATCAGACCCGAGGCATTTGGCTTACAGAGCCCAGGGTGAAGAAGGAGAAATGAGGAGAGAGGAAGAGTCTGACTGAAGTGGGAAAACCAGACAGAGTGATGAGGACAGAGAGGCAAAGGACAGAAAGTTGGCTACCGTGGAGGTGGAGGAGTAGTGGCAATGTACGGACAGAGGGTGTGATGGCACAGACTGAAGGTCGTATTCCATCCTGGGACTTGGTGGAAGAGAAGGGAAAGCCAGAGTGCTCATCAGATAGGTTCTGGTGAGGTCTGACATATCACTGCGAAGAAATAATTGGATAATGCACTACCATCTCTTCTTGCATTGCTATGAGGATGACACAGGGCTGACTAAAAAAGGAGGTAGAAATTAGTGAGGGAAACACAGGAAGAAAAAGGAATAAGCTCATGTAGGAAAAAAGGAAAGGATATGCTGCTAGGCTGAACAAGGAAAGAGATAAAATAAAGAGAGAGAGAGGAAAGAGTCACAGCAGCAGAAAGTTCAAGTGAAATACGATTTCCTTAATTCTCCAACCTTTCTCATATAGAGGAAAAAAAACCCAGCATTTGCAGAGAGAACTAATGAAATCACTGATTTGTGTGGCTGAGTCCTTTCCTTGCAAAGGGAGTTGCAAGATAGGGATTTGAGATATCTATATTTTAATTCAGCATTTTCTCTTTTGCAGGGGAAGGGGTAGACTTTCAGGGCTGATTGTGGTCTAGAAAGGGAATAGATTGTGGCGTAATTAGGGATGAGAAGAAAAGGTAAAGGCTTTCCTATAGCCTCTATGACCTGAATGTGGTGGGAAAGATTAGGGTTGATGGATATTTCCATAGCAAAAAATGCAGGTGTGTTCTTAATTTGGATTTGCTTACCTGAGCTAGATAATTCAGATTAAATTAGATAAACCAAAGCAATTTGAGAGCCCTCACTGTTATTTTAACCTGAGTTGGCCAGCCCCAATTAAAAGTGCATATTTGTAGACTTGCCCTGTGCTGGGCAGCCATACCCATGTTCTTATTAGCTCCAGGAAGCATCTCTGTACGGTCACCGTTGGAGGGTTAGGCTTTGGCTGTGCTGCAAGCCCTGCGCTCTCGTGCGTGGCTGTGCTGGCCCAGGAGCAGACTGAACGGGAGAGATCTCTCGAGTTGCCCGGGATCAGGCAGGGAGTCTGGCAGAGGCAGGGACTAAGTGGAGGCCTCTTGAACTGCAGCCCAGCGCGTGGGATTGGATAAGCAGAACACTTAATATTGGGTTTCTGTTGAGAATACGCACAATTATGAACACTAAATTTCTTTCCCAGGAGCATTCCCCACTACTGATTTAAAATGTACCGTTTCCACAAATAATCCTGCCAGAAAATTAATTTGTTAAAATATTCGTTGAAAGCAAATATGGAAAGGGGGCTGGCACACAGCTGAAGCAAATTAACGTTAAGGATTCAAATGAATATGAAATCTCTTTTGCAATAGTACATTCCTGTCTCTAATTATGACTCTGGGTGAGTAGGTGACTCTGTAAAGTCACTCCTGGAAGGTGTACATACAGCAATCAGTGTGATAACAGCCTTGCAGATCGAAGTGGGTGGATGACTTGAGCAGTATGGTAATGACATATGGAGCCTTCCCTATCTTGGAGACAAATTCCTATCTAGCTCAGATCAATAGTGGGGTGAGCATTATTGCTTGTGGAGAAGCTCTGTAACACAGAGACATCAAGAGGCTGTGATATGTCGGGAGGTGCTGGCCACAGCCCTGCCAGGTCCAGGAGCAGCCAAAGGCAGGAGGCCGGGCCTGAGCAATTAGACTCCGTGTGCAATAGCCTCCTGTTGAGATACTGGCATGGATGGGAACTGCGGCAAGAAGGAGGTGACCACCCATTCAAACAAACTCCAGACTTCTCTTGGTGGCTTTCGTTTAAGGCCAGACACCCTTTTAGGTACCTGAAGCAAACACAAGATTTTGGGCTAAAATAAAGAAGGATTTTTAGGTGTAATGGCCTGTGATACACAGGACATCAGCCTGCATGATCTAAGGGTCTGCAGGCTGTGGAGAAGCCTGCCGGGTACAGGCTGGCCTGCCTGCACCTATTGCAGTAGAGCTGTGTTGGTTCCCAGTAGCCAGGCTCTGGTGCTGTGTCCACAGGCTCCGGCCCGGCACTCACAGCCAGCTGCATGGTGCATGTGACAATTTGTCAGGAAAACAGCTCCCACCATCTTCCCCTTTTTTTTTCTTTTTTTTCTGCCTTGCCTTTTGCTCCTTTGATACTCATATAAATGGCCTTTTATTTCATGATAGGTGGCTTTGCTTTTGTCTTCCTCATGCTATTCGTTTATCTTCACCACTTTTACTTTACCCACCTTGCTTCCCTGCTGTCCGCATGCCTTTCCTTTCCTTCCTCCACATTTTATGCCAGTAGATGGTGGTATTCAGCAAGTTCTTTGAGTGCCACCTTAGCTCCCTTTGTCACTAGCTGGCAGGCCAGCTCAGCGGTAGGAAGAGCTGTCAATGTGTGCAGGAGTTTGTGGCTGGGTGACTGTCACAGTGGTGACCTGCATGAACAAGAAGCACAAATTCTGCTAAGTTACTCTTTATTTCCTTCTTGTTAGGCCTGTGAAAGAGCTGTCAGATTGGCAAAGAGTCCTAAACATCACCAGGGGAATCAATTATTTGTTGTGATGTATGAGATTTGGGAGAACTTTGTGTACACATTTGTGTGGGGTTACTCAATCAGCTGGCAGAGGCTGATGTTGGTTTTGTAGCCTGCTGTCTGACAAAATATTAGGGCTGAAATTGAGGGAACATATTTCTGAAAAAGATTATCACTGGTGAAAGAGTAGGTCTTGGGTCTGGATGCCCAGTGCAGGATAATTGGATTATAAAAACCCAGACCCCTTTAAACTATCTTCTGTCAGGCACCAAAGAATTGAAATTCATGGTACTTCAGCAAGTGAGTTCTCAGCGAGCCTCACCCCTGCTTAAGGGCAGGATTTGCAGCAAGAGGTTGGCTGAGGGTTTTCCTCTTATCATGGATAGCATAACGGGACTACGCATGCTTTGCACCATGTGTGACGTGACCAATGAAGAGCCTTAATCCAATATGGCAGCATGCTGCCCAGGAGGTAAAGGTGCGGAAAGCATTCTCTTCCACATCTTAATTTCGTGCACTATAAGTAAATATAATTCATGTGACATCTGTATTCCTCTTTGGAAATGATTTTTATACCATGACCCTGCTGCTTATTTGAGTCAATGGGAAGGCAGTATAGAAGTTATAGAAATTGGATAGAAATTATGTTCAGGATTAAAGCAAAGATTTTCAAATTTGGTGGTGGGAATAGTGTGCAAAATTCCTTCTGAAAGAGGATGGGCAACAGTACAAGCAGCACATGTACTTTCTAGGTGCTGTCAGTTCTTGTTCTGCTCTGTGATGCTTCCTGGCCAGCATTGGCCAAAGTTTTTTTTTTAAAAATAAGTGCTTTGAGTGTGAAACTCTTCTTGGCTTGCTTTCAGCATCTTCCTGTAGTTCTCGCATGTTCTGCCTGTGGCTTTGCAGCTCTTTCCATCCCAACTCCTTTTGGGCATGCTTGAGTGGGAATAGCGTTTATTCCTTCTCTGAGCTTGGAATTTGGACTCCCTTCCTATGGAGAGCTCAACTTCAGCAGCAGATCTGAAATAAATTTGATTTTTAATGTTGAGATTATCATTTGTCAGTTAAGAGTAGCCAGAAAATCAGAACGAAAATGTTGAGGTGTGATGCTTTGATAAGCTTCTGGCTGGAAAATTACTGATTCAACTGTATGGAAAAACCATGGAGAAATTTGAAGTGGTGTGCTATTTTGTGTGTCTATTTTATGAGGTTTTGCAGGTCTCTGGTATTCAAGAGTTGCTCAGTACTCACTTTCTATAACAAGTTGTTTTAAACATTTTTACCTGAGAAACAAATACTTTGCTGATCTGAAGCAAGAGTCACTTGACCTTAGAAACCTTAGACATAAACCTTAGACATAAACCTTAGACAGACCTTGTCTCTCGCTGCAAGAATTGCTGTGTTTTCGATGCCCCAACCTGTCACTGAAAATATGCTTATCTCTTTTTAGTGATGTACCTCAGTGAGGTATCTTGTCCCAGGAAGTGTCTCTCTCTCTTTTTCAGTTGCAGCACACTATTGTTTCTTGTTCTAGCAAGGAGTGTTTCATAGCCAATGCGTCTCCTTCCCATTCTTTCTCCCCTTTGTCATTCCCTGGGGCTTTACCAGCCCAGTTGATAAACGTTCATCAGCATACTGTAGATTACCTCATCCTAAGATAAGAACTCAATACACAATTACAATTCTATTTCTAAATAACAGTGGGCCAGGCTGTAATGCCTTTACTCTTCCTAAATAGCACCCACAGTTCACTTGTGGAGTGGCTGGAAATCAAAATGCCATTCCGCGCGGGTAAGAATATTCGAAGTGAGCCCCAGAGTCAAGTCCAATGGATTTTAATTCAGTATTACTTTTTCAGTACTTCCCTTCTTTAATTTTCATCTAGTTTTCATGGATATATTCCAAAGATTGCTGTCCCACATCTGAAGTTCTTTGAATATCTGTAAAAAGCATGTTCTCCAAGATCCCAAGATGAATGATACCCGTGTCTCCTAAATGTTAGCAACATTACTAATGCTGCTTTGTCTCCACATGTATTAGCAATAGGACTGCTTTAGAGATGTCTTTTCCATGTGGAAAAATACAATTCAAAAATCCCTTCCTCTGCTATTTGTGATGTATGTTTTATCCAGATTTTTTTTTTGTGAGAGGGTTGCAACAAGAAACAAAAGCAAGAACTAATATAAAGGGGAATTTCAACATCTGAAATAATGTTTTGTTTTTTAGTCAAAGATACTTCCTGATCCACAATCAAAGTGTTTAGTTTGGGATTTTCATTGAAATTGAGTTTTCAATGAAAACTCCAAAATTTTGTCCACAGTTGAATTGTGTTAGTTGAAGAAGCCAACATCCTTCAACAGAAAAATCTTGCCCAGTTCTAATCAGCAATGCTGGAAAAACTGTTGGATCCTGCAGAAGTCCCCTTCAATCAATGAAAAGACATAATCAGCTCTGGACTTGCTTCTGTTTATGTAACTGTGGCCAACATTGCTGCTGCTCTGTCAAGTGATCCTGCTGAGAACAAACCTTCCTCAATGTGGGGTTGAAATTGCAAGTGGTGCATTATAGCATCGATGGAGCGGAGCCAGTGTTTGTAACAGTAATGTTTGCAGACATGAGGTTGATTTCCAGAAAAACATCTCGGGACAACTGAGAAACATTTCACAAATCCTGAATCTAGTTCTTCTTTAGAGGAGAGAGCTGTAGCGTGAGTAGGACCCATTTCTAACCTATTTGCCCACTGAAATGCTGCTCTCCACCCTACTAGAAGCAGCAGACCCCATTGTGGAAGCACGTGTGCTGGATACTGGTCCTCTCCCTTGTTCCCTGTGCTGGGTTCAGAGGGATTGCTCCTGAGCAAGGACTTGTCCACGTGAATAATATGTCACAGGCAGGTTTCTAATGAGCTGTTAATTTTAGGATTCCTGGCTAGTTGCCAGGTAGACACATGATTGACTTTATAATAAGTACAGCTCACTTCAGCCACTAGAACTGTCAACTAGCGTTGCTAACCCAAAGCATTAAGAAGTCATGAGTCAAGCCTCTCAAATCATAGCACTGGTTAAAAATGATGAGATTTTGTAAATAACGCCTTCTGGGGTTTTATTTAACTGGTGATTATTTGGGTTTGTGTCTCTATTTCATCTTCTGCAGCTGTGGGAATTAGAGTTTTAGGATTTTGTTTTTTCTTATAGCAGCTCCGATCATCACCCCCTAGATTGTCACACCCATGTCTGCATTCATAGGGTCTTCATAAAGGTCTTAAAAATAAAGTTGGCAGAGAGGCTTCTGCCTTCTGTCCTCTCAAATTTTACTCCCAAACTTGAGCATAACTTGCCCTGAAAGCTTTAAAGACAAGCATCTGGGGTAATTTGGAAGATGCTTGCTTTAGACATTTCCAGGTTATGGGGCTGGCAATTCCTTATCATTCTAACTTGGTTCGCATGGCATGAGACAGAGATGACAATCTAGGAAATTATATAATCTCGTGAAGATTATATGGTCCAGTGTATCATCTATGTTAAGTGTGCCAATAAAGCCTGCCATGCTTTCCTAAAATGTGTGTCAGATACCGGCACATTGTGCTCCCAGTGAAGGCAATGAGGAGAATGTGAATCCTCACGGGGCACATCCAGCACCTTTGTTAAATAATTCACTGTATATCTACAAATATACAATTTATTTTAAATGAGCAACCTGGAGCAGTCCGTGTTAAGAAGATACTGGATGTTTTACAATATTCTCTCTCAGAGCCTATTTCTGTAAAACTTTAATAATTTCTTAGTCAGATCAAATTCAACAGAAGTGTTGCCCGAGTAAGGAGTGTGGAAGGGATCTCTCGAGGGGCTTGGAGGTTTTCCTGTGGGTGCGCACATCTGTGTGTGAGTGCATCCTGCAGTGAATATTTCATGAATCACACATGTCTTTCAGTTCAAGGGGCTGATTGTTTCCAAAAGGATGTCTGAGTAGGCCTGCTCTTGCGTAACATTCCAAGCTCACTGAATTCAGGTTTTGGTGAGCACTGGGTGAGGAATAGCAAGTGGTGACACCTGTAGGAGAACATCCTGTGATATAATAGGCACTATGATGTCCCTCCTAAAAGGGATTCTTTGCTTTCCTCACAGGTCTTCCTTTTTCCCAGCTTTTATCCACTTTGATATTCAGGAATGTGTTCTGCCTGAACGGCAGTTTTTATAGTAGGGAGGTACTAATGCAGGGCAGAATGGAAGGCCGTGTCATTATTTTCTCTTTGTTGCTGACTGTTTAAATAAAACAGATTTCCTTTTCAGAAAGTATCATTATTTGATAGTTATGAAAAGCTGAATAGTGTCGGGATGAGGCTCCTCTTCAGTCCCTGCTCTCCCTGTTGGGCACCTCTGCACAAGATGAGGAGCCTACATAAACCAAATGAAGCTGCAAGCTCTCTTTCCAGTTTGAAGAAGGCAAGGGAAAAAGTACTTAATTCCTGCTGCCTGTGACTTATTGGTAAAATGCCAGTTTTTGAAGAGTCCCAGACTTGCTCTGGGAACTTCTCTGGTAACCAAAGATGTACAGGTGGTTTCTCTTGTATTGTGGGACTCTCTAGGTGTGTGCAAAGTATAAAACAGGCACTGATGCTGAAGAGATATTCATGCCAGCTCCTGTCCTTTCATCTGAAGTTGGTAAGGAACCTCCTTTAACAAATTTTTTTACTAGAAGAAAGAAAGTCTCTCAAGGATCAGTGCCACCACAGGGAAAGGAAATGGCTCATAACACAAGAAATCTCACATCTCCATCTCTTTCATCCCCTACCAGAAGCTCTACTGTACTTCAGCGCCTGAAGTATCCTCAAATGCAGCATGTATTATCTTGTATTACGCTTCACTAGATACTGTAACCTGCAAGAGGGCTTCAAGGGCTTTAGACTGACGTCAAGATAGTGGTGAGGTGGTGGATTTCATACCCCAAACCCACTGCACTTGTGTGTCAAAGTCTCTGTTTTGCTAGCAGGACTGAGAACAGCAGCAGATGGACATTTGGGGGTCATAGCTTTCTACAGTGAAATAAAGTAGGAAGGCTTTTTCTCAAGACAACCCTCTGTGAAAACTCTGAAATTCCAACAAAATGCACTGCTTTTCTGAAGACAAAACATCAGATTGTTTCCTAGGTCTTTCTTATTTGGGTTTTCTTTTTCCTTTTGTCAAAAAAATGATCAGCAGGACATTACTGCATTTAAAACCACAGGAAATGTTTTTGTTTCTTTAAACCTTTTGGTAGAAAATGTTTCTCACTTCTAGTTGTGATCAGAATCTCATCTGCACTTATTGGGTGTTATCTATATCTAATCTGAACAGGCACAAGGAGATACTTGAAGCTGTCACATTGGCAGATGTATTTCAAAAGCATTGCCTGGAACAAACTCAGTGCAAGTCAGTGGTGGGGGAAGGGAGAGTAAAACTTAATTTTAAGCTCTTTGGGAGAGGCACTGTCATTATATTCTGTATGCATTAAATGCAAACACAGAACAGGTTCGGGTCTGTGGCTGGTGCTCTTAGGTGTGACAGCAGTACAAATGAAATAATAATATCAAGTAATCTGAGTTGGTCATTAACCCTGCAGTAAATGCCTGTTTCATTTGCCAGGTAGGAGCACTCAGGGACCTCAGCTAAAATTGGCACCTTATTGTGCTAAGCACACACAGACACCTAATTAAAGACAGTCCCTTTCAATGAAGTGTTTTTTGGTATAGATGAGCAAGATAGATAAAGGATGGAGGTAAGAAAGCGTAATTATCCCTGTTTCACAGATGGGGAGCTGAGGAACTCTGGTCACACAGGGACAGGGAAAATGTGGGTTTTCTGTGCTATCCTGGAGACATGCTGTGGGTCTTACACCCTAGCCCTGTGCTTCAGCCACAAGACCATCCTTCCTCTGCAGAAGGATGCATCGAGTTACTTGTTGCTTAAATAGAAACCTCAATTTACATTTTCCTTGTTCCTCTTTTAAAAAAAGCTCCCTGACCATTTTGGTTTCTCTCATCCTCTCAGACTGTTAGTCATCATTTAAAATACACACAATGATTAAAATGAGTCTGATCATGTTCAAGTGCAATATTTCAGGGAGGCTACTTGGTATGACTTGCATGAGGACATGAAATGCCAGAAGGACCAGTGCAATCAACGGCAAACTTCTGTGCCAAGAAGAGTGGGTGGGGTCATGTGCTGTATACAAGGGATTCATAAATGTTTACTATAATTTGCTGCCTGGTTATATTTGACCTCTGTGGGTTGGCACATGGACTGATTTATTGCATCCATGCTATCTTAATTACTAAGGACACAGCTGAGAGCTTTTTAAAATTAAAAGTGACTTATTTTGCCCAATTACTTAAGTGCAGAGGCTCAAGCACATATGCAATTGTATTTTTCTATCAAGAGAATGTATGATTCGTATAGCCAGTTACACTTGTTTGTGGTTCTCCCAGATGCCGGACTTTGGGTACGTGCAGATGCGGGCACTCGACAGTGGCTCATACGGATATGTTTACTGAGACTTTGCAAACTTTTCTTTCCCCCACTGCTGGTCCTGCTTACAAAACTTTGCTCTTCCGGGTCTCAGCTGGAACTGGAAGGCAAAATGAGGAAAGGCTCTGAAAGGTTGTTCCGAGTGTTTTTCTAGCCCAGCTGGATGCAGGTGTTATTGGAGACTTCATGAGGAGGATTATTACAACAAAATTTTCACCCTGGCTTCATGGACTAAGGGATACAAACAAGTTTTAAATAAGTATCCAAACTTAGGCTTGCTTAGCCAAACTCAGACACTGAAGCTTTTGATGCAGCCCTGCTAACGCGTACATTGTTGGACCATTTTGAATGTGTGACACTAAGCAGTTATGTAGCAGGTCAGCAGGAATTCACAAGCGCTTGGACTTAATTTTTTCATAGTTCTCATTTTGAAAATGTGTCTGAATAATCAGGTCCAGACGTTAGGGAAGCTGGTTTTCTGTCAGCTATAGCCCTGTCTTGACTTCGGCAAATTTAGGCAAAGATTATGAGAAGCAGTTTGCAATTTGAAGTTCTCTATCTGGGACTTGAGACTTCCTCAGAGGGTCTAGCTTTCAGAGGCCCTTTCACTGTCGCCCCTAAAAACTGAAGAGTCCAAATTGCTCTTACCTTTCTCTTACTTATTGTTGCACTTCTGTGTACGGATCAGGTACTTAACCATATCTATGGATCTGAATTTGTAGATGCTCTATGTGCTCTAGCTGTGCTAGAGCTGTGCTAGAGCATAGTTACAGACTTAGGTACTTAGAGGCTTTATTCTTATTTCACGTTAGTTATGTTCACACATAGCTCAGCTGCAGCTGGTGGCATTTTTCTTCACGTGAGTGCAGCGCAGTGATTTTCAGCATCTGGTTCCAGGACCCCAAGCATCCTCCGCAGGATCTGAGACAAGTAAAACACTCGGTAAAGCAAACCTGTCAGAAGACATAAAGCCATTCTAAAGATGTTTGTGTCTCTTCTGTAAGTGGAAGCAAGTTGTAAACTCTGAACTGGTTTAAGAAAGATGGTAATTCAATTTCTGTAAATCTCCATGATAGCTCATCTCATGCTCATCCCAGGATTTAAAATACATAACACAAATAGCAACTTCATACAAAAGTGTGTTTCTCTCCCTTTAACAGATCACTGGTTGAGAAAGCAGCCAAAATAAATTCAAGCTATCCCAGTCCTAAGTCTGTCTTCTCCTCCAGACCGTGGGGAGGAAAGGGGGAGACTGAAATATCACAGTGTTTGTGAGCTGCTAACAAAACTACAGCTGCTCTGGAACAAAACGGGCAGGCTACAGGCAGAGTGGACCACCTCAGTCCAGCCTTCCAGCCCCTTTGCTTCTCGCGCAGCTAGTGCATACTTCTGACAACGCAGCATAGAGAGAGGAACGGTCCCCTGGTCACCAACTGTGTGCCTACGTGGCAACTGGGAAGAGTGATGGCAGTGCAGATAATCAAATAACAACTAGTTTAATCTTCACAGGGTTTAGGGCAGGCTGGACAAGCCTGCCCAGGATGCGGCGTGCATATTCAAGAGCTGGTGCCTGAACACTGTGTCACCACTGCTTAAGGTATCCAAAGTAGCTAGATTGAAGCTGGTCGATGTGTTGCTGCCATGCCTTTGACTGCAAGGCGGACAAAGTCACAGTTGCAAATTAAGGTGTTGTAAGTTAACTTGAGCAATAGGTATTCTCCATCCAGAATTACTATGGAGATGCTCCCAGTTCTGTACAAACCTCAGGTCACATTGCTCTCACTGCTGTGCACACAGGTAGCAAAACAAGCACTAGTTCCTGAAGTCTGAATGTGCAGGATGTCTCTCTGTACCAGCAGAGATGGATCTGACAGTGGAATGATTTCTTAATGGTCATGCCAGAAGGCCAAAATTATCTGATCTGGAAACTTAGACCAAATTGCCAGTCCAGACCCATAATAATAACAAGTCATTTTCCCTAGCTCATTCACTGATAGCTAGGATCTGTTTATAGATCTGTGTTACAAAATGGTATTGAATACAGAAGGCCTGATCATGGAGAAGAGAAAAGCAGGGGAAGGGCAAAAAACGTTTGAAACTTGAGACGACAAAGGAGAGAAAATTAAAGTGATAAGATGTCAACATGGATGATGTGTACACAGATAAACCTGGAATAGGGAACTGCGACTGTGATTGTACAGTACCAAAGGAAGAAGAGAAGCATAAGGAGCATGAAGCTTTCAAACAGGCCCCTGTAACAAGTCAGAACTAACCCTTGGAGTGAGATTGGCGGGAAATCAGCATTGTAGAAACCTAGAGAGCTGGTTAGTAGAGAGTTGTGTAATTTCGAGTTCAATGGCAGCAGAGTCCTGCATGAAATCATGACTCTACTGAAATCAGTGGCAAAAATCCCAGTGATGTCAGTGGAGCAGCTCCTGGCATTTACCCATAGCAGTCTCTCCTGGTTCTGCTCATGAGCTGTGGGACTGTACGTGGTACTGTAATCTGCATGGAAAGCAAAGGCTAGTAATAGAGAGATTCACGTGTGCACTGAAAACATGTTTTTTCAGAAACGTGGCTTTTTGATTAGGTGTGTTTCTTTTGAAAAGCACTCACTCTCTTTGGGAAGGGCCACTGTCACATCAAAAAAGGAAACTCTTAAAAAGCAGTAAGTTTTCAGCTGAAGTAGATGACTATCTTGGAAAATGTCGTTTGTCTCAAGAACCTGACTTGTAGAGTCAAAAGGAAGAACGATTTTGTTTCTGATGGGACACCAAAGACATCATCTCAAATCACAATATGAAGGGATTGGCTAGAACACTGCAGTGATGTTTTACTTCCATGTCAATTTTTCCAGCACAAAACCCCGTTCTGTTTTGTGAGCAAAGCAGAAGCCGAACTTGGAGGCCTGTTTGGACAAAACTCTGTTTGTCCAGCTGCTGCACAGGAAAAATCAGCTTCTTCCCAGGATAAGCCAGCATCTTGCCGCCTCTCAGAAGGTGTGTTGTCACCTCTCCAAGGGTAACAGCACCCCAGGCTCAGTCCCTGAATGCAGGAATTGGGCCCAGGACCGACTGTTGTAGTCAGCAGAGGGGGGCAGAGAGCCACACTAGGAGACCAGCCGGTACTGGGCTTTCCAGATTTGTTAGCAGATGTGTAAGAAGTGGCATTTTGTTCTGTGTTTTCACAGTGACTGACGCACTGGAGTGCTGGTCAGAGACCCTGTATGCTTTGGTAATACAGATGGAGAATAATAGTTCAACAAAGGAGCATTGTTAGATAAATCTAACTTAAAATAAAGGGTGGCTTTGCAAAGCAAATTCAAAGCAAGACTTTTCATTTTATCTGCTGCTAAAAGGAAGATGCTTAAGGGCCTATCTCCAAAGGGAAAATATGTGCTCATTTAATTGCATCTTTTCTGGCAAAGGGCGAGTGCATTATTATTATTTATTATTATTATTGTTAGACATATTAGAAAGAGCTATATGCTGTAATATCCTTCATTGCAACCGCATTGATTAGCACTAACTGAGAATGTAGTATAATATTAACACGAAGCACACAGGACTTGTTTGGCCTGTCCTGTTTGTTACTTAATTACGCATGTATAAAGTAAGAGGCACAGCACCTGTAGAGATTCCCAGCACCTCCTGTTAAGCTGAGGCAGGAGCCGCGGTGTATGAGAGCAGTAACCAAATCCTGCAAGCGTGTTTACATTTTGAACTTACCAAATCTTCCCAAGTGGAATGCAGGGTCCGGTTTCAGCCAAGGAACTGTTAGCAGTGAGTGAGAGTTAATGGATCAATCTGCTGTCTCTTGTCAGTGCTTTTACTGTTGACTTCTGGAATGTGTTTGATGAAAAGAAAGCAACTTCTTGAGACAGAAGATACAGATGTAGCATGTTAAGGTTGGGACCTACATGAACAATAAAGCAATGTTATCAGTGTTTCGCTTCCCCAGTGCTGCTTGCCAAAACTGACAATAGAATAGCAGCAAAGCATTTCTTTTTTTAACTACCATAACTGCACATTAACCATTTGCTCTGATTCTTTTTGGAGAGACAGTCAGATGTTGTACTGGTGTTATAAGTGAAAGATGCCAGATATTTAAATGGGAGCATGTTGCACAGCCCCCTGCTGCCTTTCTGTGGCTGGTGGAAGCTGCTTTCTGAAAAGCTGAATTAAAATGGAATTTGCAGGATCGTTCAGCTGAACCAAGCCTGCTGGCTCCCTGTGCTTCACATGCTGCCCACCAGCAGAACGCCCGGGCAGCAAGCGAAACTCATGGGATGCACTCATTCTCCCCGTATCCTGACAAGGCAGGCTGTTACCCAAATTGCAGTGTAATTTTGAGGCATGTGGGTTGTACCCATCCAGCAGAACGCAGCGCTGTGTGGAGATACCCAGGCTAGCTCTGAGCGTGCTGTAGCTGGAAATGCTGTGGTGAGAGCTATCCACAATCAGATTATATTCCACTCTTGGCTGGATAGCAGACCAACACCAGGATATTGCTCTTCTACCGGAGCCAGGTTGTTAAGAGTTTGCTCTGATGTGCCCACTCGGTACTATGGATACCCTTGTGCTGTGTAGACATAACCACAGAGGCTAAAACCCAGATCCATCAAGGTATTTAGGCTTTTAACTCTCACTGAAAAGAACAGGAGTTAAAAGCCTGAATACCTTCGGGGATTTGGGCCTAAGTGGCTTACAGAAAGCCTGTGGCACAGCAGAGACTCAGGTATTTTGACTCGGAGGCTAGTGCCTCCGATATGAAACCATTTTTCCTTTCTACATCTGGTAGCAGTTTGCATTTCCCAGCTCAGGCCATCAAAAATATGCCCATGCTTAGGACAGGAGGTGAAGAATAATTTAGGTAATTGAAACTACAGCAGGAATGTGGTTCTGTCAGAGGGCTGTTGCCTGACCTGGAATTTAACCAGACAAGTAGGGCTTGGGGAAACTGTGCGCCAGCTCTCGCCTTTCAGGTGCACTGAAGGCAGTTAGCTTCTCTGGTAGAAGGGGGATAAATAGTTGAGCTTATGTGTCTGTTGAAAAGGAAGCCATATTGCTGAGAATGAAAGCAGGAGACTTGCCAAACACTTGCCTTGTTATCCGCATGACTGTTTATCAGTTATAACTAGAGCTGAGCCAATACTTCTTAATGGGTAATTCATATGATGAATATCTCCCCCTTACACTATGTTTGAATGGTGTATGAACCAGCCATTACTTTCAAATATTTATTTACTAGTCACAATTATTTGTTTAATACTGTGAATAATTCATCGTTTGTGGAATGTTTTCAGGCAGTTCTCTGAAAGTAGCCAATACCCAGGCTATTTTCATTGGGCAGAGAAGTAAATGTTGCCTTTTTCTGATTACGCCAGTGTTAACTGAGGATAACTTGAAGTCAAAAGGCTGGATCCTTCACTGATATAGTTTGGCATAGCTCCGTTTTTTTCATTTGATTTCAAATGACCACTCTTAATTCACACCAACTTACTAGATGGTCCTGAAAAGAAGAATTGTACGAAGGAAGAATGACTCCCACACCATATTGTCCCAGGACTGGCTAAATGTACTGCATTTTACAGTCACATCTTTTCATTAAAATTCTCATATGTATAAATTCAAAATTTACCTTTAAAAATATCATTCAGTATTAATATCTCAGTTGCTTATTAGTGAGTAGCTTTGCAGTAAATTATGCTTGTGTGATTGTACACACAAAGTGACAATTTTTGCAGAAATAGTCCGAGTTCAGTTTTTATTTGCAGGGCGGGGGGAAATTGTTTTGAGGACAAATCTGTGGCTTGTGTTGAGGTTAACCTGAAAAACTTCCTTGTTCAATGTGCAGGACTTTTCAGTTACAGTATTACTTTTACCATTACAAAATCTTCCCTTATATAAGTCTCACTGACGTCAGTGGAGCTTTGCCACTTGTATTTGCCTTATCAGATTTCCAATCCTTAAAGCTATTTTAGAAGACATTTTTAACTACGTTCTCTGTGGTACCCAGCTAATGATGGGAAAAGTAGAGCAGGGGATTGTGTTGGATTGTGTCTCTGTGATTCTTGCACCAGTTGTCCGTGGTCTCCAAGGGTTGTATGTCAGAAGGATTCTGCTGGAATACCTCATGCCTTGTCTGTATCCTGTATCTGTCCCTCTCTGTCCCAGTTCCCTTCGTTACAATAGCAAATTATACGTAGCGATACCACCAAGAGAAGCAGGAAGGGGTTAAAGGCTTGGTCCCTAAAAGTAGATTTCTAGGTTGTTTCCGTTTCCAGATTTCCAGAGCAATGTCAGGCTTGCATTCAACATTGCTGCAGATTTCCTAGGTGAACCTCTACGTATCTGTGTTCCTCTTTAGTATTTCTTGTCTAGCAATACAGCAAAAATTTAAATGCTGCCACTCAGATTGCCACCATAATGTGGCTGTGGTCTTGGCCGCAGGATCCTTGTGTTCATAGCAAACTGATTGTTAACAGCGCTTCATAGGGAGAAGTCTTGTACTTTTCTTTTTTCTCTTTCGTTCTTGCTTTTTGGTACTTCTGTTCCACTGATGATACAACTCCTAGAAATACAAAAGCATAAAGAAAAAAAACACGTTTCAGAAAGATCTGTTGGTTTTTTTGCCGAAGTAGCACAGCCAATTTGAATGTTCAAGAATCTACTCAGACTAAATGTCCAGGTGCATGTCATTGCTCCTACATGTAATTTACTAATGAGTGGATCCAGACAAACAAACTGAGGATCCAGCATGCCCTCTGGCTGCCTATAAAAATGAAGAAAGATAATGAAGTGGTGTGAATCAGGGCCTTCCTGTAGCAGCAAGGCATGAAAAAACTGGAACACAACAGCTTTTGCTCGTAGGTACCAAATATTATCTCAACAGTTCTGTAACCAACCATGGAGGCAAATTGGTTTCACAAACCTTATTAGATTAGCACAGTTGGCTGTTTAATATTTTTCATGTGTCAGGTTTCACGTTTCTGGATGTCAACAAAAGTTTGCCTTGTGAAAATTGTATATGTTTGGTTTTTGACTGTGCAAAGGTAAGCATGATTCTCAGAAAGGCATAGCTACTGACCTTTCTTTAATTACAAGCAAATGCAGGGGGTTGATGGATAGTGCCATACAGTTGGTCTCTTCTGTTGAGTGAACATTACTGAGCGGCCTTCTGAAAAACAGTGGTGTCTTTGTACTGCAGGCTGCAGTTCACTAGGAACACACCTGATTACACCAAGCTCTTTCTAAGCAGAGCCCCGCACAGTGTCAAAGGAAAATGTTTTATTGTAAGTGTAGGGAAGAGCAGATGCGTAGAAGAAAGGTCAAAGAAGAAGAGAACCAATTGACCTGCTAAAACAGAGCATCTTTGGGGATTTTTGGCAGAAAACCTCTTTGTCTTCCAACTACTGTGATGGTGCAACCTTCAGTCAGAAAGAACTGCTGTGACCTGAAAGATATGATACCTTTTTGCATAAAGTCCTTCCAGCCAGTTCAAAGGCAGTAGTTCTTCTTCAGCCATGTACTGTCATTACAGCTGTTTCCTGGACTGTGATTCAGGGCCGAGTCCTGCAAACACTTGGTTTCCCATTTATATTTGCATTTGTATGACTCTCGCTTCCTGAAGCGCAGTCCTCAGAGATGTAGGCTTGTAAAATTGTCCCTATTGACAGAGGGAATGACGGAGACGAAGAGCACACACACACCGCACAGGGGAGCTGGCTGCCCATGTGTTGGTACAGCCACACAGTGCGGTGCTGTCTGGGGACACTTGTGTCAGTCCAGTGCAGACCTACATCAGGGTCCTGTTACGCTGGGCAAAACAGCAGGACAAAATAGCCTGGGCATAGTGTCATGCTGATTTGGTTATACTGCTGTGGCTCTCGCTCTATAGCTATCTCAGGAGATGTTTGCTCAGAAATCTCTGAAGCATTGGGTGGTTGGCAGCGTGGGTGTATCCCTGGACACTTGTCCATGCCCAGCAGGGAGATGCCTCTAAGGGGGGGACTGGCATTAGCATTTTATTTGAGATCAACAGTGTGCTTCTGAAATGAGTCTCCCAGTGATCCCCACTTAACTGCAGATTTATGTCGCAGAGCAGTCATGGAGGACATGAACTGGATTCCTCTGGGATGGCACTAAGCTGGTGGATGTGCTTCAGGACTGCACCTGGCACGGGACAGCTCATGCTGGTTGCTACTGCCACTAGACTGCAGCTAGTCTGAAGTAAGGCATGTACAGAATGGAAATGCACAGTGTGGATGTCAGGTCCTTGACACCAGTTGTTTCTCTGTATGTATCCATTCCTCTTGTCCTGCACTACTTGCTATTATAGATGTGATCAGAGATGCCACAAGTCCCATCTCAGTACACTGACCCTTCTTCCCCTCCCCTGGGCCGTGCCATTCAGGCCATTTTCAACATGTATGTAAGACTTTGGGAAATCAGGTTTACTTTGATAAGACTCTCCATATGCTCACAGTGATTTCTGTATGTAAGTACCTTGCTGAATAGGGACTGGTGGGTCAGATCAGGCAGAGCAAAACCTAGACCTCTTGTACAGTTGCAAAGTTGCGAGGTGTGTAAGGGGCAAAGGGTGAATTTCTTTCTTTCTCCCCTTGTTGTATGGTATCTGATCACATCTCATGATAGTCCCCTTCCCCTTACTTGCACTCATATAATTACCAAACATTGCTCTTTCGTGCTGCCTCTGGAGACTGACACTGTTGAAGCATGTCGTTTAACTCTCCTATTGACCCTCTGGGGGAAAGATAGGAAGAAACACTGAAATTAAACGTAGGTGGGGTAGCAATGATAATTATGTTGGATCATAACTTCCACTGATCTAATTAATGCCACCTAAGTTGTGGCTTGTGCAATTGCCTTGATTTATTGGTTATATCCACAGCTCGCAGAATGACGTTTTTGCAGAAGGCCCGTGGCTCTGATACACGGAGCGATAGAAGTCATATTTCATGAACATCATGTGGTGTAGTTACAGTATGCGTAACAGTTTGAAAGGTGCCTGTTCTGTGATGCTCTTTAGAGGCACTGTAAATTGGTGATCCAGATAGGATTAATGATGTAGGCTGTACAGCCCAATTAATTTGTTTCCAGCCAAAATCCCTTCATGCTGCTCTTAAAATTATGTTTTCCTATTGAATCTACTATAACAAGCTCTAGGTGTTCCCAGCATTAAGTGACAGTAAAAGATGACTCTCACCTAAGTTCCAGTTTATGTATTTGTTTTATTACTCAGGATATGTCTGGACTTTACAGCTGAGTATGTTAGGAATTTAGTTACAAGTTGAAACCGCTTTATAATGCGTGGCTATAAAGATCAAAGGTTGCAAAACCAACATTGGAGAGCCAGGTCCTGCTCTTCCAAGGCTCATCAATCATGACTTAGTTCTGGCCCATCTCACGTAATTTTCCACCATGTGCTGTCATTCAGACAAATGTTTACCCATAGCAGTAGACCAGAGACTCCCACAACTCTTACGCTAAGTATTGCCATCGGTTCCTGACAGCACCTCTCTTTTTCTATTTACCTGGTATCTCTTTTTCCTCCTCATTTTTTTTTCTCTATCTCACAGTTGATAATTTGAGGTATGTGGCCTCTGCTAGTGCACACTGGGAGTTCTCCTTTCTTCCAGGTGGACAAAAATCAAGATCGGTGTAAGATCAAGATAAAGATCTTCCTTGGTTCCCCCTAGGTATCTGCTGAAGACCATTACATTTGTACTTGCTGAAGTTCTGCAACCCGCTGCCAGCCCGTGAAGCAGAAATAAGGCAGGAGAAACCAAAATAAAGGCTTTATCCAGCGATTCTGACCACATGCTCCTATCAGATAGGTCACTGAAGGAAGAGTCGAGGTGAACCAGACTCTTTTTGCACCACTGCCATCAGTCTGCTCTATGGCACTGGGCAAGTCACTTTATTTTTGGTTTCCCATCTTTGTTCCTCTTTTAATTGTGAGCCCCTCAAGTGAGGGGCAGTCTTTTGCATAATGGGGCACCCATGAGCCACAGTCTTAGGAGGCTTCTTGATGCCACTGTAGTAGAAGAAATTATCTTTGTGTGACTCATCATCCCAACTTTGCCTGGGAAAACTGGAACACCTATTATGAGTTTTCTTATGGAAGATTCCTTGGTGGGAGATATAAGAACAACTGGTAGGCACTGGGATCACTGGCAGTTCTGTTTTTTTAGGTCTTCCTAAATGAATTATTCCCCAAGATAATGAATTCTGTCAAAAACTAAAAAAAAAAAAAAAAAAAAAAAAATTCATTTTTTCTCAGATAAAATGTATTGTGCAATCTGAAACGAAATATTTAATTTATTAGTTTTTGAAACTTTTAAATTTATTTCTTTCAAAAAATAAAGTGAATGTAAAAGTAAAGCAGCTTTTTGAATGGAGAGATTCAGACTTTTCTCCAGAAATATCTAAATTAAATATTTGAATAAAAATGAGCATCTGTATATTAGATTTAGCACCAAAATGTAACAGCTGTTAACTTTAGGTTTTAGTTTTGCCTGCTTTGGTGACAGAATTTGAGAAAGTCGGCAGCATAAAATGCGTTTTAGTATTTTTGAGACCTGAAAGTTTTCCCTACTTCTGTTCCTGAATGAACTTTTTGTGGAACTCCAAGGAGTAGATTGAATTTATAGTCAGTTGTTGTTGAAGTTACAAGGTTAGAAATGAGAATTAATCTGAGTGGCTGTTCAAATAACTCATTTCTTTCCTTTCTGAAATGTCTGTTTCTGTAGACCCAGCTTCGGTTTTCTCACCCCATGCTGCCCATTGCTTGTAAGGATTGCTAGGAAGAATAATGATTAATGTAATTTACTTGTTATTGTGGCTGTCACTGTCATGGCTGGAGGGTTAGATGCATATTTGACAATGAAAATCCAGATTTTCAGAAGTGATTGGTGAGTCTAGGTACTTGAGTTTTTCACTGTCTTGTCTTTGCATATGTGAAAGAAGCTCTAAGCTTTGAGCCTTAATTTTTTAAGGTGCCTGAGAACAGAGTCGCAGGCAGAACTGTTTCCTGCTCTGCTTTGTGCCTTTGAGGGTGCAAGAAAGTTGCATCAAAAGGGAAAACGGCAAAAAATGAAACAGGGAAGCACGGTTGCATTATCATGCTGAAGAAGCATTTTTATGCAAATGCATGTAACAGTTAAAATAAAGCTCATGTTATGTTGCCTTTGACTTTTGTAACTGTTGGGGTGTGACAGGATTTAAACTTTTCATGGCATGCCAAAAATATTTCTTAACATAAAGTTACTTTGACTAGCTAATGTAATTATGTCCATTACTCACAGGGATTCCACTTTGTCCTGTACTTTGTCTTATTAATCTATTTACTGCTAGCGGGAGCTGGGGCCAGTGTTGATACCAGCATTCAGATGTTTCTTGCTGCTGCTGTTCACCCCTGAAGAGTCTGCCGGAGATTTCATGGAGGAGGAGGAGGAGGAGAGGCATCTGGCTCACTTGAGGGCTGGGAATGACAGGAGCTCCCTGGGTGGGGTAGAGCTGGAGGTAGAGGTAGAATTTGAGCTGGCGGCTGCTGCAGAGCTGAGGCAGAGGCTGGGCGAGTTGTGCTGGGTGAAACCACTATGAACCCATGAGCTGTGTCCCCAGCTGGAAGGAGCCCTGCAGATAAACCGAATTGACACTGGCTGGGGCTGCTGGGCTGGCTTGAGTGGGGAGTGGGTTTGTGCTGGTCCTCAGGTGTAAGGTTAAGGTGGGGTCTGGAACTGGTGCTGGGATAAGCTTATGTTTGGCAGCAGTGGGCTCCTCTGCCTGGATTTCCACTTGAGGCCGGCTGGGATTTGGGTTAGAATGTGGCTGTCTGGTGGATTAGGTTGTATAGCATTGGGTGGGATTTTTAAGGACACTCAGCTGAAAGTCCTTTAACTTGCAAGAGGGCAAAGTTATTTCTCCCCATCGGTCCCCATAACTTCTGAGGGAGCTGTTTTTCTGTCCTCTCAAGGCAGAGCCCAGATATCCAAGATACACATCCCCTGTGAGCACAGGACCACGTGGGTGCACCTCTCCCTACCCTCCTGGGCAGGGGTATGGGCAGATGTGGAGACCTAGAGCCTCAAGTTGATTTAATCTGTACCTGCCTCTGTAACTACGCCTGGCTTCCTCTGACCCAAATTACCTAACTCAGCTGGTATTTCCTTCCTCATATTCCTTCCCTTACATCTACACATCTCACCTGCTATAGTTTAACTGGCTGTAGTGGGGGAGTTGGGGAAGCTGTGTGCTAACGCTGCGCCCACCTCTGCCCTTCTCCCCGCCTGGCTTAGAGAGACACTGTGTAAATGGAATTTTTAACATCAAAAGTTTCAATTACAGCAGGAGATGTCAGGCCGACAGAGTGCGACTGTTCCAGGTTTCCCATAAGGAATACTCCCACCCCTACTATTTACCCATATGGAAAAAACAACCTCCGATGGTATTTTTTTAAGTTCTCAGGTAAACGGAGCTGAATGGTATCATCACATACACGGCAGGCTTTCTACAGGAGATGAAAAAGTGTAAATCATAGCACAGGGTCCAGAGCCTTTACAGTGCCTTTTTCATGAAAGAAAATCCTGGGATACAGGCTAAGTGGGATGGGGGCTGTTTGCGAGGTAGCTTAACCTCTAGCAAGTTAGCAGTCTCGGGGAAAGAGGAACAGGATGGAAACATTGATCTCAGAGCAGGAGATCATATGGAAAGCAGCATAGAGTGGCACGTACACATAACGCTGGAGAAGGTGGGTTACAGGAGAGCCTTACCAGGCTGCTTTCTAGGAGATGCCAGTTGTCAGTGCAACAGACAGATAGCAGAGCTATCTGAATGATAAATGATAGCAGAGCTGGGCACCTTCAAGAAGACCCTGGCTCTGTCTTCTTGGTACTGTCTCTGAGGTAGCCGAGACAGGAATAAGGTCTCCCCTCCATCTTCTCTTCTAGAGGCTGAACGAATCTAATTCTCTCAGCCTCTCCTTGGTCATCATGCGCTCCAGCTCCTGATCATCTTGGTTGCTCTCTCCTCGATTCATCCAGAAGATGTATCCCCAACATGTCTTGCAGGTCACTAGGCAGTATCAAGCTCAGCTTTTATTGGCAGAAATGTAAGACTTCTACCATGGCCTCAGAGATCTCCAGTGGTCTTGGGTCTTACTTCATAGTACAGAGCCACTGCTGAGATGGATGATACAGCCACTTAATTCACTACCACTCCTGCAGGGACTCCATCATTTGCCTCAGGCAGGAACAGGTCATGCTTTTAATGACAGTGTTCAACCTGTGGGATTGTCTTGGACATACTGGTTCCTGAAATCGCAATTGGGGCTTCCAAAAAAAGCCTGGAGAACTTCAATGGTCAAATTAAATCAGTAAATGTGGTAAGGAATTTGGCACTTAAGTCACCTGGCTTTTCAGGATAATTCAGTGTATCCCAAAATCAGGCTCAGTCAGCATATTGTCCAGCAGAAGAGTTGTTGCTGTTGAGTTTTCAGAAGCATTTAAGCTCTCCAGGCTGCTCGGCAAACTGCTTCCTAATGGGAAGTGTCTGTCTTCACGTGTGCTGTATGTATAGATCGGCACTTATTTACAGGAGGGAATTTTTGCATGAGGTCAGTTGGTAATGTCATGTGAAACCTCATTGTGCTTCTCTGCAGAGCGGCACAAGCTCATAGCACCATACAATATGTTTTGCAGACGTGGTGGTACGGTGCTTCTGGTTAGGGCAAGTGGGAACACAAGAATTTAATTTAATAGAAAACAGTGAGGTTTCGAAATGTGTTTTTATTCCACAGGAAGATGAAAGCAAGGCCTCTTGAAATGTTTCATGAAATGAAAATGAAAGGGAAGGAGAACTTTTTAAAAATAGCTATTAGCTTGCTGGTTAAGGAATCACCTGGGCAGAGGGAGCTGTGCATTGAACTTGCTGCCCTCTATCAAATAGAGCAGGAATTTTTACCTACATCCCGTGTGTGAGCCTGGGTGGTCGTGAAGAGGGCTCTGTCCTCAGCAGGACTCGGGGACATTTGGGATGGGTTGTATTCAAGCATTACTTGGGGAGATGGAAAGGGAGCAGAGCTACATGTCAGCAAGCAGATCCAACCATGGGTTCATCTGTGAGCGCTATCCTCAGCAGCTCAGCTCAGCTCTGGCTCACACAGCAGTGGGAGGACCCTCTAATAAACAGAAGAGCAGGATGAAGAACGTGAGACAGGGTGGGAGAAGGCATCCTCTGAAATCTTCATCTCCAAATACAAGTTTGATAGATGTCAAGGGTCTTCTTTTTTTTTTTTTTTTTGAGCAGCTTATTAGCTATGGAAAAAAATGTAGCACTATTCCCCATGATGTAAATCTGGATGGATTTAAATTGATGGGAGAAATTTGCAACTTGTGTAAACAGGCATAGCTCTGTGAAGTCAGTGGAGTCACACCAAATTATATCAGCTAGGGATATAACCCATCATATTTAATGGTATCGTTCTTCCATGTAAGAAAAGGCAGGGAAATGGGGGGAGAAAATGAAGAAAAAACCACAGCACAGGATTTACAAAATCTTGTCCATCACTTTTCTCAGCCTCTGCATGGAAAACATCTGCATGTTACAAAACACTTTGATGTCTACCATACAAACTCTGGTCTCTCCTATCCGCTGAATGGTACATTCACAGGGCATTGCTTCTCTGATGTCAGCTGCCCTCTCTGGGAATAGGCAAGCCGAATATTGCTCTGAGCAGCTGAACATACACCACCTGCTGATTCCAGTGAGTTCATTCCGCTTGTCTGCAAATATAAAATATTGAAAGGGTCGCAATTATTGTTCCTTTGGAGATATTAAAGTTTAGAAGCTGCCTGTAATGACTGATGTATAATAGTAGAGCGTGATCTTTCCATGGAAAGTTGATGGCTACTACAAGATAGACCTTGTGTGGGTAAAATAAATAACGTCTTTCTCTTAGGAGCTAATGCATGATGTTTGGTTAACCAGTGGTGCCAAATCCAATGGGAATATACCTGTAATTATACCAGGGAACCATGCAGCTTTCTAAGTTCAGAAATCTGCTGGGTGAAACACTGACCAGTAGTGCAGGAGACCAGCAGAGATGTTTGCAAAGGTCCCTGTTGGGGCTTTATGTCTACATGTAAGAACTTGGCTAACCAGTTCTGCTTCAAGCCTTTGAGCTAGAGCAGCACCGCCTGTGCACACGTGGCGGTCTTCATGTGCTTGTTGTTTATTGGAGGCGTAGGAACAGCAGCGAGTTCCCTGTCCTAGGGTCAGTCATAAAAGGCAGCTTAGAACAAGGCAAAATAGGTGGGCAAGGAGCAAAGGATGCACACAAGGCCAATTGTGTGTGTAAAACAGCTGTGCGTTTAATTTGTTGCAGCAGCTCAGCATCTGACCACCACTTGGGATGGGATTCCTCTGGCTGTATGTGGACATGTACAGCTGATCTAGAGCTAAATGGTCTTTGCAGCTGTCAGGGAGTGATACTGATCTCATCCTAAGGGAGGCATCTGCTGTAGGCCAGGTGATTTACTCCCAACAAGTACCTACTCACTCCATTAACTCTGGTGGAGGTAAATGTGGCTGAGCAGATGTAGATACCAACATCATTGGGAGTTAGGTGAGAAAAAAACCCCATCCTTTGCTGCAAGGCAAGTGGTGATCAGGCTGGCTCCTAGGGAAAAACAAGAGGTCAATGAGTGAAGGGTCAGTCAGGCAAATCTGCTTGAAGCCCTGCTGAGCTCTCTCCAGCCCAGCCCAGTAAGTAACAGAATTGTGCATTTGGACAACTGGTCCTGAAATACTCAGTTAACCCTTTGCCAAGTGCCAAGCTAGTGCCAGGTGCGACATTGTTTCTAGGTTATGTTTGGAGCCAGTTGTGTTGGAAAAGGCAAAGACGGCCTCTCAGTAAGGCTGGAAGTGGTCAGCATTGGACAATTTGTGAAAAATCCTGTTCACTGATCCCTGCCAAACCCCATCTCTCCAGTGGAGCCAAATTTAGCAATGACATCAGTGGCGATGTGCGTTAAGTGTCATTAAAGCAACAGAGCTAGCACTATGGATGGACTTGTCCCAGAGGGAGAACATTCCCTTTTGATCTGCTCTGCAGATCCTTTGCCCTCGATGTGCGGATCTGTACACCTCGCTTCTTCCACACACTGACATCAGTGGAAAGTCCACATTTAGACAGCTGCAAAATATGCGGTACTTAGATGCATCGCAGCGATAAGGGCTCTGAACTGCTAATCGTGGAGGAAAATTCCCTGTTCTGCTCGTACCCCACTGTTTAATTTTGTGTTACCTAGCAGGAGAGGATGATTCTATGCTGTATCCTCTTCTGAGATCACTGAGTTTTCTGTATGGTGAGACTCACCATACCAATATGAGTCATTTAAAGAGTTCAATTAGTAATTTATGAAACTAATTAGCAAGATATTAAAGGCCTAGTGCAATGACGTGCTTCTGAAGTGATCTGATGAAGGACTTGTAATGCGAACTATCGTATCAGATAGGCTAATAATAAAGCAAACCGGTTCATTCAAAAGAAAATAGTCATTCTGAAGTTACCATCCTCTGCCATAAATACGGCACTGTAGCAGGGCTAGCACCGTACGATGCCAGTGAGCAAAGGCGAAGGGGTTTTTTATGGGAATGGCAATAGCTTGTAGGTTGCAATTAGGGATGTACGAGGCAGGGTCACTATTTTTGTGCAACTTTGACATTCTGCAGAACTCTTCAGGCTGCATCTGGACTGCAGCTGGGTCAGAGGATCCCAGCGCAAGTCGCTGTGGCTGGGCTAGCTTTAAATTCCAGATTTTGGGTGCCAGGTGCACTTACATCATCAGACAAAGGAACGCCCACATTGTCCAGCAGATACGCCCACTGCTCTTTGCAAATCCCCCAGCTCACAGTGAGAGCCCTCCTCAGCCTGAGTTTGGAGAGGGGCAACAGAGATACAGGAGGGGAGGAGAGGAGAGAAGTGCAGTTGATGCCCCAATACATTTGGCCAAATCTTTCCTTCCTCTGAGTTGCCTGACTTAGAGATGGGTGCAGTCTAGTGTGCACTTCAGTCCGACACAGTCCTCCCAAAAGGTCCTGAGCTCAGCTCTTCCTCAGAGCGATATTGAGACTTTGAGCCCAAGCAGCAGCCAGGCTAGCAGCCAGAAATGTGGACAGAAACCAGGTAAGTCACAGGGCTGGGCACGCTTGAACTGTTTTGAATCCCACTCATTACACAGTGATGTAGAAATAGCCTTGGATTATATTTTAAAACTGTTTAGCCCTGACCCACATCCCAGTGAAGTCAATGAGATGTTTGCCAGTGACTTAAATGGGCTCTGGAACAGGCCTGCAATGTTACTAGTGCCTTCAAATACTTCCTTCACCTGTAGGATGAAAGTCCTTCTCCTGAGTCAATGGGCCTCCTTACTTCTTCCTCCCCTCTCAGTTTCCATGGGCCCCTAGCATGGGAAACTCAGCCTTATTCATCTTTGTATTTCCATGTCTCTGAATCAGGCAGGTTCTGGGTATGTTCCACATAGAAGCCTGTTATCTTTTCAAATGGCAAAAAAGAGGGGATTTTTCCATAGTCACATAGTTTTTCCACAGAAATGTATTCATGAGAGTTAAACTTGCCCAAACTATGTTAATGTATGTGGTTGGCTTCTGTGCCAATTTTCATTGTGAATAAGACGCAAAATAAAAGGGCTCTTGTGTCTCCCTTTCCTCCTCCCTGAATCCCTCCCATAATTTTTGAGTTCATAAGCCCATTTTGTATGCGAATCAGATCAGGAGAGGAAAGGCAGGGGGATTACTTTTTCTTTTAAACCGTGCCTTTGCTTTAAACTACTGATAGACACATGAAAGTTATGACTGAATCAAGAAGAGGTTAATACAATGGGGCTGGATCTTACAGTTGGTGTAAATTGGGATAACTCCACTTGTCCTGAGCAAACCTTGCTGATTTACACCAAAGGAGGACACAGCCTTAGCCCATTAGGGGCTCTGTTCATTGCTGCGTTGTTATTCTAAGGCGTTTTCGTCCGACAAGAGAAACGGTGTCCCTTTTTAGTATAGATGTTAGGACTTCAGCTTGACAGTCTCCTTCCAGAGCATGCACCGTGGGTTACCACAGCACACACAAAACATCAGCTGAGTTTAGGCAGCTCTGTTAGCCAGATGGCTATGAAACATTCATAATACAAGCTGTAGCTATTATGAGCCATTTCTCTTTGGTGCATGTCCTGACAAGCTGCTGTTATTAAGTTTCAGTGTATTTCTGTTAATGTTACCTACCTATTTTCATTCCTGTATGGTGTCACAAGGAGCTGGTTGGCGTGGTCTTGGGAACTGGGCTTCAAGGCTCCTCCCTGTGAAAGTTGCCAGCTCATTTATTTGTTTCTTTCCAGTGGTTCAAGCTGGTGCGTTATTCAGAAACTTCTGAAAGAACGGGGTTGGGTAAACCTCTGATTCAGTTCATTTGAAAGCACCCTTGAAGTCCTCCTCCACATCTTGCCCTCCTGTGGCTCTGAAATAGGCTTGACGAGGCTAATTTGGAGCTCATTTCTGAGAAATCATCAGTGCTTCTGTTGGAAATGTCCCTCAATTTGAATGTCCCCGTCCTTTCTTGCAGAACTGTGATACTTCTAGTTTGGGCCCTGACTCTTCTTGGTCTTTGTTTCTCAGTCTTAGAGGGCAGAAGTGCAGGAGGAGCACACACAGCATGAGTTGTGAGGTGTGAAGGTCAGGTGGCAAGAAGATCCCTTGTATTTTATTCTTACCCCAGCATTACTCTGCAGGGGCAGTGGTCGCCAGTCCAAATTATGTTCTCCCAATGGCTGCTCAGTTTTGCAAAGCCTGTTAACGTTGCAAATGGTGGCAAGGTCATGGAAGTCTCAAGGAAGCTCTGAGTACTCACTGCTTTTGATCCTGCCAGCGTTGTCTCCCTGTGCTTAGCAACAGAAAGAGCTGTGGTGCAGGAGCCACGCTAGGCTGTTGGCCAGTGATATAATCCTTCTGGGATGGGTTGCATTAGATGAGGTGGTTTGACTGCTAGCCGTCGGCTCTCCGCAGCCCACCTTTGCCCTGTAGAAAAGCTGCTGATGCTGCTGCAGCCACACAGGAATCTGCACACAGCCAACAGCATAGACCATGAGCTGTTGTCTCTGTGGATGGAGCACACTTCTACATGCCCGGCCCGAAAGGGCAGTGACAGCAATGTGCTAAGTGGTTACATGCAACTGGAAATACTTGGTACGTAAGTGTCATTCCTGACAAGACATTTAGTTTTTGGAGCTAATGTATACTGTGTAGATTAACAGATGGACTAAGGAAGCTCTTTGTAGAACATACTTTGAGCAAACCAGTTCAGTTAGTTTGTCAGTCTATAGCACTTCTTATATGAACCGCCTGCATACTGAGAGCTGTTTCTTTTTTATATGACAGTAGTCACGTTAGCATCCAAAAAAGTGTAATCTTGAGATTGGCTTTAGAAATCCTGAGATTTTAGTACGTAGAGCTGGGTGAAAGTTGCCTTCTGGTTTTTGCATCAGAGGCACTCAGGTCCTTGCATTCACAGGGGATAAAAACTGACTTTAAATCAGAGATGAGGTTCTTAGTGTAAGAACTCAAATTTTCTTCTTAGAAAAGATATAAGGAGAGCCTTTTGTTCATGTGCGGCTGAATATGTAGCAGACAGATCTAAATTACTCTTCGCAAATGTTTTGTTACAGTGGTGGGTGCAAGACTGTTACAGGATGGATGCTGCAAAAATAAGAGGGCACCCACAAATTCTTTGGCTGGAGTAACCTCCTGCAGCATCCTCAGAATCCCTCTGTGACTTGACCACATGAGCCAAGGTGCAGTCCCCGAAGGGCAAGATCTCCTCTTGGCAGATCTTGGTGGCTCTCATTTCAGCTGTTACTTTTTGGAGAGGAAGAGAGAGGAGTGAATGCACGGTAGTTGTTTTGTAATGGATAGCCTGAGCAACCTGAGCAGTTGTAATCTACTTAGGTGGACCCATGTTCTCCTTTCCCAACCTGTGAAGAGAAACAAAATGTCTGGCAGGCAACAACTAGATTATTTCAGAAACTCTCTGCTCTCCTTTCAAGGAAGCGCTTTTTGCCATGATAGAAGACTTGCGTAGTCCTGCAGACTTTCTTCCCTTGGCCTTGGCTCTAATCTCCAGTGTTCCTGTCCTCTCCTGGGAGGGGGCCTTCTTTCACATCTCGGATGTTTATACCAAGGTCAGCCAGGTATTCATCCAAAGGAGCCAGTGTCTTGCGCTCCGACGCAGGACCTGAGCTGTGCCCAGGAGAGTGGCCCAGGGGACCCGCTCACCCACCCACCTCCAGGTGTAGGAACTATGGCAAGGCTTTGGGTAGCGTGTTTACAGTACATTTTCCAGCTGCAAAGGGAGAAGGGTTTTCTTTGCAGTTGTATGTAAATTGTTGTGGAAATGGAGAGTAATAATGTTTCAAGAATTGTCACGAATACTTGGTTTTGAGGCCAACCATTCAGCTCCTGTTATCTCTAGGAATCAAGATGTTTATCTGTCTAAAAGATTGCAGTGTGTCTCAGGTATGTATTTGAAGGTGGTTCTTCCTATTTGTGGGAAAAAGAAAAAAATAAAAAAAAGAATCAATCTTTGTTTCCCAAACTATCAAAAGCTTATTAGCCTCAGGCAGATCTTTTTATCTGCAAGGAATAAAGCAGATATGCCCAGATTCTCAGCCAGTATAAATCAGTTTAATGCCCTTGGCCCATTATTTTTTCTCATGCAGTTTCTCTTGAGTGGGATTTAGGCTATGTTTAAGCATCTCCTTGTCTTCATGTGTCCAGTTTGAAGCTTAGCAGAACAACCATTAGCCCTGGCTCTTGGAGAGCTTGCACCGGATGCCACCGTGGTCTCCAGTGCCTGCAGAGTTGATGGAGTGAGGTTGTGAGCCTTTTGTGGATTAGCCAAGCAAGACAATTGCTTTGAAGGGTCAGTGGAGAAATGTGAGCTCAAAAGGTGAAGGGAGAAGGTGGTGGAGCTGAGTTCAGGTGACCCCAGATATATGCATATGTGTGCCTCTCAGTTCATTGCAAGGCTGATGCAGTTTTATCTGATGTTTAGGCAGAACTTCACCCAAGGCAGTGGGTGCCCTGGGGGGCTGCTGAAAGTTTAGGCTTCCTGGCTTCCCTGCTTCCTGGCTGAATTGACTGGTGCTCTGGCAAAGTGGAGTATGTCTCCAGAAAATCTGGTTGCCACATGAAATCAGCAATGTTTTCCTCCCAAAAGAAAACCTACAACTCCCACTTACAGTTGGTTAGATTGACTAAGGGACATAGAGTTGAAAATTATAACGTTCATAGGGACACAGAGACTCTTCTGCCAAGATTCACATCACGAAGAGGATAAGAGCAGTAAAGGAGGCCGGCTCCCACCGTTTTGGGGTTACTGGCAGAACGGGACCCTCTTCCCCTTCCAAGGGGACAGCTGTGCTAGCCAGGAGCAGTGGTGGCACCAGGCAAGAAGGTGAGGATGGGGGGCCCAAGGGCCATAGGTGCAGCGGGTGCTGGCAGCCCTGCCTGCGCTCCCAGGTGCCCAGGAGAAAACCTGCCTGAGTCAGCCCAAATCCCTCTGGCAGCTCCCAGCCCCACGGAGTGCCCCCGTGTCTCCCCCGAGCAGGACCCTGCCTTAAAGCCAGGGCAAACCCTCATGTATCCGCAGGTGATTTCTTTGGGGATGGGGGTATCAAATCAAGCAGGTTGGCCCTTCTGGCTGAGAAGGTCAGGTTACTGCAGTTCTCTCCCCCCACTTTTTCCTTTTTTATTTTAAGGGCGTGGTATATTTTGTAAGTTTTATGTTTATCAAGAAGTTGATTGTGTAAATAAAATTGCGGCCTTGTGTGCCAAATAGCTGGGTTATGATTTCCTGGAGGAGAGCCAAGGCGGTGTGTGGGAGCATGCCAGTGTTAATATGTTCACTTCGCTAAGAAATACGGCATGTGTGAAGCAGCGAGGGAGGACGCTCTTCCAGCCGTGGCAGTGGTTAACCCTTCCCTGGCACCACTGTCTCCATGCCTCTGCCGGGCTTCCCCCAGCAGTGGTTCACAAACAATTTGTGCATTCACTGGCAGAAGGGGCTGATGCTCTCGTGGGCTTACCTGGAGCCTGGCCAAATCAACATGGGACATCACAAGGCTTGGGATCCCACCCTGATTTCCCTCCCGTGGTGGGACCCCGGTGTTTTCTTCAGCCAGCACGTGAAGGCTGGGTCACACAAACCTCAGAGGGGCCTCTGAGAGAAGCCAGGTCAGGCACGTGCCTGGGGATGCCAGGGCAGGGAAAAGGGCCTTGGGCTATATGAGAATAAACTCCCTGCCTGTAATGACTTTATTCCCTATTTACTACTAAGTGCTATCTGAAATTTACCCTGTTTCTATCCTGCAAAAGCAGCCAGAGTTTTTCTCCAGTGGCTGTTTGAATAGCAGCTGAATAACTGAATAGTTTGAGAGTATTTTCTGCACCGGATGGTGCTGCGGAGGGGAAGCCTCATGTCACTGAAGGCAACGGGAGGATTACTACCAGGCTTTGACAGCACCAGAATTATGCTCTGGTTGCTTGTTTTGTTACTTTTTCCCTACAAATCACGCAGTCCCTGTCTCAGAGCAGCTCGTATCTCCTTCCACTCATCCTTCGGTCATTACATTCTAGAAGTATTTAAAACAAATGAATGCAGAAAATGTAATCTCTCGCTTTCCACCAAAAAGGAAATAATGAGTCGGCTACTTCTGCAGACAAAGCAAAAGTCCCGAGGATGCATGAAAGGACTTCATTTTGCCAAACGGCAGGGAGTAGAGTTAGCTGTGTTACAGTGGGGAGGGGGTGGGGAGCCTGTGTGCGCAGGGAATTCTTGCAACTCAGACAAAAATAGTGACTTCCATTATTTACCTACCTAAGCCGGAAACCTGCTTGCATTTCAGGCATTTATTGTAATTCCTCACATAGCTGGGGATGATAAGCCCCGCTAACTAGTCATTGCATGCTGACTGAAAATGATAGTTAATGTACACCGTCTACCCAAACAACTTTCTTCTTTAACCCTTTCAAACTTGCCGGGTTTGGGGTTTTTTTTCAGGTAATATTGCTGCCGATCAGCCTCACCTCAGCCCTCTGTCTTCACAAAATTCAGTTTAGTGGAACTCTTTGATCGCAGTCTAATCTATATGGGAGACTTCTCAGAGCAGTTCACACGTCTAAGATACAATGACAGTTATGGCTCAAATTTCAAAGGAATCAAAGGGAGCCATTTGGCCGGCTTCCACTAAATGTCACTGAAATTTGGATGCATAACTCCTATGTGTTCCTTGAGTAGGCTGGATACTGTGGTTTGAGCCTGTTAATGGTCCTGAGCCGTAGCCCCTTGCAGTCGGTGGAATTCTTTTCTTTGTGCGCTATTTCGTGTTATCTAGGCCGAAATGCCGAGGAGGCGAAAGGGCTTTGCTCGCAGGGGAGCGTATGGGAGAGGAAGCGCCCACCTAAGGGTTGGAGTTTAGGCAAGGGGAGCTTACCTTTTCCGTCTGCGCTCGTGCATGTATCCATGTCTTCCTGCAGCCATCCCATCTCCCTGCAGCCCTCGTGGCTTTGCCGTGTGCAGGAGTGTGCTCAGCTGTCCCAGGTGCCCCGTCCCACACGGGCTGTCCTCTCGGCAGCGTGTAGCATGTGTTGCCTGGGCTGGTGTGCCCATGGGCTTTGTATGGCACACTGAGCTCTAGACCTGAGGTCACCGCTGAAATGCCTGATGGAAACATTTACTAATTTCCATTTGTGGGGGAAGAGAGAGAGTTTGCAGTTGGGCTCCTGCCCAAAGCTGTTTGCACCGGGATGGTACCTCACGTGACTCCCAGCAGGCTGTTGTTCTGGGGATTTGGCAACTCAAAGGTACAAGGTGCATATTGACGTTTGGTACCAATGTTATATAAATGCTACTTGCGCAAGCCTAGCAGCTGATTTTACAAGACGTGGGGAAAGATGCTTCTTCTTCCAAGGGCAAGATTGAGCCCTAACTGCAATATCTTCCCAGCCATGATACAATAACAATACTTAGCAGGCATGCAGTTCTTGACATCATCAAAGCGATGTACAAGCAGCAACTAATTAATCCTCACAACACCCCTGTGAGGCAAGTATTACTATCCCCATTTCACAGATGGGGATGGTGTGACTTTGGAAGGTCAAGTGACTTGTCCAGAGCTAAACAGTCTGCAATGGAGCTCATTAGTTCCTGGCTCACAGCCACCGCTCGATATACTTGCCCAGCCTATTACTGTATTTTATTATGAAAATCCCCATGGAAATTAGAAGCCCAAAGCAACCCGCAGATATAAACATGGTTCCTTAGCTCTAAATACTGGATCCATTTTGTTTGAAGTCGGTTCCGGAGGCCTTCCAGTAATTTCACTGGATTTTGAATGGCAATGGAAAAAACCAGAGTGACTGTCATGCCTGGGATTCTCCAAGAAAAATGGAGGTCATGAAGATGTGTGTTCGTGGCTGTCCAGCTTTACCATTGTTTGCACAGGCTCTTCTGAGGCCACCAAATAGTGCCAAGCTAGACAGGGGGTCACTGGGATCAGTAAAGTGACAAAGAAATGTTCAGCCTCAATTCCTGCAGGTGTATTGCAAGCAGTGAGTGGAGATCGGACTGCCTAGTCCCCGGAAGACTCTTCGGCCGCAAGATTAAAGCTGGCTGAAGAGACAACCCAGGAAAGCCAGCTAGCTGCAGTGAACTGCGGTCTCATTCAGGCATAAAGGTTTTTTTCAGTATTGGCAAGCTTTGCTCAAAAGCTGTTGTTGTCCATGCAAACTGGCACTATTTTGGTGATTCAGAAAATAAGCCAAGCCCTGTTTGGTTTGCACAACCGCAGTGCTTCCGGAAATTGCCAGGGATTTTGCATGTGCAAGGAAAGGAAAAGATATTCACCGTGTAACGTTGGATCAGGACTAGTTCTTGGCTCCATATTTCATGGACTGACAAGTGCACTGCTAGATTTCATGAGGGTGTCATCATGCCACTGAAAGTTATTTACACTAAGTCACCCTCCAGGAACTGGGTCACAACTTTTTCTTTCATGAGACTTGGCAGCGATCTCAAGGTTTACTAGAAGCTGAAGAGAGGATGCCTATGCGCAACGCCAAAACCAACTTAGATGCAAGGGGAACTGGGCCCTGTGCCACTGATCAGTGCGTGGCGTGTCGGGCTCCGAAGGCGATGGGATGGGACTTCACTGCTTTGCAGCTCCAGCGGTTGCTGCTGGTTGCCTTTTGCACTCTGAACAGGTGTAAATGACTACCCAGAGGCAAAGCGCGGCAGAATCGGGGCCAGATCTTCAGCTAGTGTCAATCAGTGCCTCGGCTTCAATGGGGCTGCATCAATTTGCCTTAGGAAAGGGTGTAATGTGGGAAACAGAGATAAGGGAACTCATGTTCTAGCACCCTATATACTCTATAATTGCTTAAATAAGAGCACAGCCCAAAATGGGTTTGCCAGATGCTGGGGTGGTGCAGAATCAGTCCCGTGTTTTACAGGCAGGTTTATACGCCCAAATGGAGGAAGCCTATGGCCAAGATAGGCTCACCTCCTGCTCGCTTCAGCAGCGCAGCTTGGGTACCAGCTCTTGGGAAAGACGTAGTTGTATAGACCTCAGCAGAGAGCCCTTATAGGAGGCCTTACATTCTGGTTGCTGGGCTGTGCTCGGGCCGTGCCTCCATATCTCCTCTGCTCCTGTGACCCACGGTAGCTGGAGTGAAGCCAGCGCAGCTCTGTGAGCTGGAGCAACAATCATACCTTTGTTTTGCTGGGCAGATGAATAGATAGATAACAGTGAGTTAATGGATGGCAGCCCCTTCCCCCCACAAACGTCAGTCCTGTCACTCACCTCCTCCCCCAGCAAAACGAGGCCTCGGGGACAGAGAAAGAGTGCAAAGACTAAAACTAACCCGTTGCTTTGGAGCTCCTCAGTGAAAGGGGCTGATAAGAGAGGGCTGAGATCAGGAATCAGATTTCAGGGGTAACAAATGAATAACCAGAAAACGGAAGGATGCCGAAAGGGTTATCAGAAGAGAGCGAGATGGTGAGCACGTCCCAACAGCTTCTCTTTTGAAAAAAAAAGAGGAAAGGTGTTTCTCTTGCAGCAGCTACAGACACAAAGAGCTGTTCAGACCACTTTGCACCCACCAAGACCGTGGAAAGACGAAAGAGTGTCCCAGAGCTCTGGTGGAGGTTTGTAAGCTGTTAGTCAAGTACTGTTTCCATGCTGGCAGATTCCCGGGAGCTGTAAGCCCTGCTGTTTCGTACTCTTGCCGGGAAGCGATCAGCACTGGAAAGACTTGGGGAGTAGACAGGGCTCATGCAGCAGGCTCTGGCTCAGGCTGGGCAATGTGGTTTCAATTTAGGAGCTCTCCTATCAAAAGCCTCCATAAAAGCAGCCTGAATATAAAAGCCCGTGTTCTTACAGCGTAGAAGCGTTGGGAAGACTGTCCCCCCCTCTAGGGAGAAGTAAGATTCAGCAGTGGAGGCTTCACAGAAGCGCTGCAAAGGTAAAGTTCACACCTCCGCAGATCTCACAAAAAAGTTATTGGAGTCACTGTGTGATCCAAGGAGTGTATTTCCCCTGCTGAGATGTGGGCCTTTCATATATATTCTTTGCACAGGACAGATTATCAAGAGTCAGCAGTACAGTGGGAGAGAGGCATCAAAGAGCTTTTCCTCTTTTTCGGATGGTGAGGAAGGGGGAACCCACTTGCTATCTTTCACCCCAGTGGAGAGTGCAGGGGATTGTTTAACTTGGAGGAGGCAGACAGACAGCGATGGCAAGGTTGCAGGGTTACTCCAGCAAGTGCACAGTTAGCAGGTTTCTGCCCGTTATCTGGGTGATCTGGACAAAGCTATGAAAGAGGCTAAAAACAGGCAAGGAGGATCCTGGGACCTTGTCCCTCCTGCCTGGCATGGGGTGACCTGGGCTGGTTTTGTTTCTGTCTTTAAAAATAAAGGTAAGCCTGAGGAAAGGGAGGAGGAGAGATCTGCCTTTGAGAATTTGTTTTCCCATTCCCCATGGGTGAGCCTGTCTACTTAGTCACTTGGACACGTAGTAGTTAATACAATTTTCTTGATAATAATAGTTTGGGGGCTCTGAAAAGCCAGCAGGTGGGAGCCAGATAAACCAGTTGTGAAGGTAAACATTGACAGCTCCTCGGATGGCCCCAGCCATCTCCAGCAAGGCTGCGGCAGGCTCGGCTGTGGCGCTGGAGACCCATCTCAGACTGCTCTCGGGGCCAGAGACCTCCAAAGAGCACCAGAGCAACATCGTCATCGTCAGCCTCAGCGGGTGTCCTTTAGCTGCCCACCTGAGTGGTGAATAGATTACGGTGTCTTCCTTCCTTTTGAAATTCTGGATTTGGAGCCTGCAGTGGTCCCCTGGTTTTGCACCTTCAGCGTTGCTGGTTTTGACCGTCTCTGGGCAGACCCTGAGGCTAGCTGGTGCCATTGCAAGGACAGGGGTTTTAAAAGCCATACTGGCTACCATGAGACTTGGGGAAGAGTTGGAATATTAGGCAATTTTCCCGGCAGCTACTCTAAGAACAAATTTTAGGCCTGGCTTACATGAAAAATTGCATTGATACAATTTTTTTGTTAGGAAATAATTCTGTATTAATGTTTTTACCACTGGTTATAGTGGGACGAGACCTCATGTGAATGCAGTTATTTTGGTGTCAAAGTGACTTGCCGTACAACTTTTCTTTCCGGCGAGAGCTTTCACTATTCTAATATACTCAGAGATGCACTACCTTCGTATGTAGATGAGATGTTAATGGCAGAGACTTCATTGCAGCGCGGTGAGGGTGAGCAGGAAGGTAATTATAGTCTTGCTTTTTATTGTTCTTATATAATGCTACTGTGGGTATTTTCCACCCCAGCTGTGGCTCCCAGCCTGCCCAGTCTTACTTTCCATTGCAGTGTGGATTTTGAATCCCACAGATTCAGGGGTACATGGCAAGATATCACAGAATGGCTCATTTTCCCCTGTGCCATGACCATGGAGGTGCAGAGACAAACGTGTGCCTGCAGATTTTGTCTGTGCATGAAGCCAAGGATACTGTCCAGTTTTCTTTTCACAGTCAGTTTTCTAGAACCAAGGAAGGGCCTGACCCTGAAGCTGGATTCTTAAAGCAGCAGATTTTTAAGGATACTTGAAACCTGAACCTGGATTTCACCCCAAATCTTGTGAGCAGTGTTTGCACTTGTGATAAATCAGATCTGCACTATGCAATCAGAAATCACGCAGTAACTTTCAACTGTCCTGTGCAAGCAGCTTCCCTTTGCAGAATACAACCACCATGAGTCTGACACTTCTCTGGAAGAGCTGGGCTGTAGGTCGGTGTGCTTTACGTTGGGCTCTGTGTGTTTGCTGGCTGCATGGCAGTGCTGGCTGAGCCTTGCAGGTGGGCTCAGCCATGTGGCGACCTTCCCTCAACATCAGGGGAACTGTGCTTCTGGAAATCCCAAACTAACAGATCAATTCCTCAAGTTCTTTCAGGTGAGATTTCCAAGCAGGGAAATCATGGGGTAGAAAACGAGATGTTACAACAGCTTTTCTTAGGCTGTGTGTTATTCCTTCTCAGTAGTTCTTGACAAGTTCTGCAAAATGACTTCATAAAACCTTTCCCTGAGGTGACAGCGTTCTTGCAACCCGGAGAAGCAGAAATCTCTACTAGAGCTCAGTAGGTCCTACAAGGCACTTCATGCCTGATTGAGTACTAACAGAAACATTTAAGGAATATGAAAAAATCCTTTCTTTAGGGTTTCATCCCATGTCCAGCAAAGATACCATCAGGGATCTTACACCTGAACAATCCTTATGATGGCACATTTAGATCTTCTGTGATTCCTCAAGGAGATAACGAGATAATAGCACACATCCCATGAAGTAACTGGCAGGGCTATCAAACTTCTGGTCTTACCACCTCTGTGATGCTGGGTCACAAATCATTTTGTTATATGCATGTAGAAGAACTAGCATGTTGAAACCTGTTAGCATTACCATGACATTATTAGTAGTATTACTTCTATTAACACTGCTACTACTACTAATATGTTAATGAGTCATATCATTAATAGATTAAGAATGAATTATGTACTGAGGTAATGTACGTTACACTTCAAGTCAAGGTCATTTGCAAATGTCATGCATGCCTTACTGTGGGGATGTATTTCCCTGCTTAGGAACTCCAGTGCTAGAGAAACATTTGGCATTGCTCCTGTTTTCCTAGAAGTTTTCCACAGAATTGCTCTTTGTTAAATGGTGCTACTTTTTTTGCTCTTGTTTTCATTAATGAAATAAGAAAGAACCTAATTCTGTATTTTTTGAGGCCCAGAATTTCCCATTAGTTTTGAAAGGAACGAGGAAGAAAAGAAAAAATACAGGGCCAGTCCTCAAATGTGCTCTTTGAGGTAGTAGATAAGAGACAGTGAAGCGTGCCTCTTTCTGACTCCTGCAATTTCAGAGAAAATTCCCAGAGAAGCTCCTTTAGCATGGTAATATCCATAGTCTACCTACCGTGGCCTGGACAATGCTTCAGCAGCATGCATCACACAAAGTAATATTCCTCAGTGTCAACAGAACGATATTTGATTTATGTTTGCGAGTTTGAAATTTGATGCTCTGATTTAATTTTTGGAGGAACTGTGTTCCCTTCCAGGGGAAATTCTTGTTTAAGAAAGAAAGAAAGAAAGAAAGGAAGGGGGTGGGGGAAGAAAAAAAGAGAAGAGCAAGAGTGATAGAGGTTACGATAGTATTACGTTACCGATTGGATAAACTGACAAAACAGCCTACTGTGACTCGGAGAGTTTAATTTTGTACATTTTGGCAACTTCTTAAAGCAGAAAATGAGAGCAGTACTGTCAACAGGGCTTTTGATATTTCTCGGTGTTTATACTAGAGATGAAAGTGCATTCTGAATTAGGGTGGAAGGCAGCAGGCCAGATTCTGACTTCGGCAGCAAGAGGTGATAAACGCTGCAGATCTACCCCCCTGTAACAGCGGGTAGGAAATGGTTCTCCTGTTGCACAAGATGCTGTGAGATTTCAAGTTTTTTCCATTCCGCTTGAAAGACACAGGATCCGTAAAGGGTTTATTTTTTTCTTATTACCGCAATAAACCAGTAGATAGCCAAGTCACTCGCTTGGCGTATGGGAGACCCAGCGTCGTGTTCCTGCTCTTTCTGGTTCAGTGTTTTGGCCTCTGGGCTGCAGAATTGGTCTCGCTCTTACCAGCAAATATTTTATGACTTACATCCAATATGAAATGACTCCTACAGGAAAGCAACATCCAAGAATGGCCTCTTGCCTGGGGGTTAAGATATCCCTCTTGGATTTAGGAGATCCAAGTTCAACTCCCTGATCTGTATCAGGCCTTCAAATGTACGTCTTCTGTGCTCCAGCTGAATGCTGAAACCGTTGGCTGCTCTGGGCAGGTTTGTTTATGAGTGTTTTGACCAGAAGTTTCCTCCTGGACCAGAGAAACCTTTTCCCAGTGGAAGTTTTGCTGAAGCTGATATGTATAAACAACGAAAAAAACATGTTGCGGGGGACGACAAACTATCAGAACCAATTCTCTGAACAAATATGGGTTAAGACATCTGCCAGCAATGCAAATCAGTCTCTGTGCCATCATGTCCTTTCGCTAAGATTCAATGGAAAGAGCTATAAATTGTGGTTATGATTAGCCAGCAGGAAAGGTATCTGTCAGGCAAGTTCTGCCACCCTTACTCATGTGCGGTATTTCATTTCGCAGGTTGTCTCTGCCCTTTGCTGGACCATCCCTGCGAGGCCGCTCTGCCCTGCTCCTCTCTGCCTCCAGCAGTGCTATTAAGGGAAGGAGGGAGTTGTGAATTCCTGCAGTCTTTGGTAAGGTACAACTTCCTTCCTTGCTCACAGCTAATGAGAAAGGCTTCACCTCTTCTCCAAACCTTCTTGCCTGTTTATTTATAAAGGCCGGTATCCAGACAGTATGGGTAATGCTTCAAACCAGACTTGGACCTGGGATGTAGGCTGGTCCAGCTCAGCTGCACAGTAGGGTTTTTGTTGGGTGGAGGCATCTTAGTGTCCTGCTTGGGACATAATATCTTGCCTCTAAATAAATGGTCTGCCCTGCAGGGTAAGGTGATTCTCAACATGAGTGAGGCTGGTGGAACTGGGCTTATAAAAATATCTGAGCAGTGGAAGAAAATAACTGCTGTTTTCCAAGAAGATGCATTTTTCTATTTTAATTTTTTAAGGCTGTGATAAAATAAATGTTGCCTATGATGTAAAGCTGAAGGGTTGACCAGAACTTCCTTTGTGGTCAAGCTCTTTTTTTATTGATTGATTTTAAGTCCTCTAAATTTGTCAGGCTCACAAGTGCAGCGGTGGCTTAAGTTATAAGAGAATGTTTGTGTCTTTAAGGAAAAATACAGCGACCCCTCCTCCCCCTTGCCCTTCTCAACCTTGCAAGGAAACCTATGCTTGGCCAGAATATTTTTTCTCCCTCAATGGAAAATGTTGATTAAATATCCAGAAAAAATAGCAATTAAAACCCCCAGACTCCTAAATCCCAAGAATCTTTAATGGGAAACTGCTGAATATGGAGTAGTTGCATAATTTTGGCTGAAAATGCACATTGGCATTTTTTTGGTAGAAGCTCAACACTTTAAGAGAAATGTCTTGAAAAAAACACTTTTCTGTTGATAAAAAGAGATATTTTTTCAAGCATTTCTATGCAAGCTGTTCTGCAGTTGAGTTGGTTGAGCAAAGCCATAGCCACATGGCTGTGCTGCTGAAAGGCACATGAGTGACTTTCCATACTAATTTTTTCTTCCTGAGCCAGAAATTGTTTCAGTTCAGCTTTTTGGTCATTCTTCACACCAGGACAGACATCAGGGTTTGGGCTGGGATCATTCAAGTGGTCAAGTCCAGTCTTGTCACACCATACTGATGCTGCTGCTGCTGTCAGCCCCTCAGGGTCTGGCATCAAGCTCTCTCTGCACTTTTGGGGCACATCTTTGCTTAGCTGGTTTTACTGGGGTAAAATTCCTCCTCTTATTACTCCCCACTGGCATACACTGCTTCACTGCTGACTTGGGTTTGTTTTACAAACAACGTGCAAGTGTTGTGTGTGGAGGTACAAAATATGAAATGACCAGGTGAGATGACCAGGTCATTGGCAAGTCAGTGACCTGAATAGCAAAGCTCAGCTGAACTCTGTATAGTGAGGTCACAAAATACTCGCTCCTCAAATAATACAAAATTACTCATCTTCCTTCAAAATCCATGCCTACTTATGTTGCTAGCTTTGAATGTAGAAATATATGGCATCTGGATATATGAAGTGAAATCCAGGGAAGAGAAAACCAAGCAATATGAACATGGAAGAGCTTTGCAAATCCATGTAAACCCTGCACTGTTTCTCTTATTCCCTGGGCACGTTGGCTGCTTCTCTACTGCATTCAGTATTCAGTGGTGCTCAGGGTTTTCTGGGTTAGGGGTCTGATCCTTCTCCCATCTGACTGGGTCATGCTTCTGGTTGAAGATTTGGAGGAGAGCTGGATATCAGCAATCTGCAAGACTGGAAAGAGAAAAGGTGAAGCCACGTTTTGATATCAGTTGAGTTTATTTACACCATTTAGGATGTGGACTTCTCTGCTTTGTTTTCCCTCAAGGAAAAGAGATACAGAGAAGTTAAAGGAGCTCCTGTGTATGATTGCACAGTAAGTCAGCAGCAGAATCAGCCATGTAGGTTGCCTGTGGGGGTGTTTCTTCACGTTGGCTCAGTTTAGCTGTTGTTGAGGTCAGTTTTTCCAGTGTTCTCTATTATGGGAGCTGAGGTTGGCCATTCCTCATCCACATCCCGGTTGGCGAGGGGCCCTTATGATGGCCAGGAGTACAGCTCCAGAGTAAACTAGATGCTTACAAGGTAGTTTTCCGTGGCACTAGGGAAGACAGTTAACAGAAGGGGAAGAGATTTCTTTCCACAGACCTTTGTTTTAAAGGGTATTTTGGGGTGCAAGTTAACCTTTCCTTGGGTCTCTTGCCAGCAGGTGGGAACATTTTTAAGTTGTCCTTTTTCTGAGAAGGGCTGAATCGTCCGCCCTAAAGCATCCCTTAATGCAATTAAAACCAGCAGTACTGCTTCTCCAACAGTGGGGCCTCCGATACTGGGAGGGGAAGCGGTGGCTCTTCTTTGAAGTCCCACCTACGTGAACATCAGTGGCAGGACTTCAAAGGGAAGCTGCTATTTCCTGTTGGAGCTCAGCCCCAGTGCTCAGCACTGCTAACAAAGCAGTCGGACTGGTTGTAAAGGCACTGATCCAGCAGGGAACTTAAGCACATGCTTAAGTCCCTCAGGACTTAACCGCGTGGTCTGCTGGGTTGGGACTCAGCTCGTCTGGAGACTGGACTGGCGGTTGGGGTTACGTCTCCCAGGTCAAACTCTCAAGGGGAAGAGCCAGGTTAAAAAGCCTTTCACAAATAGCTTGATGGGTGCTGCAAAGCTGGGCTCACCGTTCATAACCCCATGACTTGTGGTACCTGTGCAGCAGCAGGAGGTGGAAATACCACAAGCAATACTACTGAAGTTAGCAAACAACCTGGAGACAGACAACAGGCTGCAGTAACTATCAGCAAATGCTTGTAAATCATTAATTCAGAGCTAGCATCGTTGAGTTCACCTCAGAGGAGCTGGCCAGGTGAGGATCTGGCCCAATAAATAGTTGTAAAGATGGGAGTCTATCTGCAAACAGGTGAGAAATGCTAAAGGCACAATCACTCAGCCCCACCTTTTGCTGAGTAATAATTTATTTTAGCGTTAGTTCCTCTGCTGTCTGTGGAGCTACTTGCAGACTAACGGATGGCAGAATTGGGATGTAATTTTCTAGCAAGCCTTATTTAGGTAATTCATGTAATTTGCACCAACTTACTCTCTCAGTTTTTGTCCTCAGGCTACAGACAGACCTTGTGGTCGTGATCTGCAGCTGATGCACAGGTAGCACACTGCTAGCCCTGTTCTCAGCATCATGTCATCCCCTCTTCAGCAGCAGTGCAGCATGAGAGCTTCTCCCTCATCACAACCTACACGAAGCCCCATGGTTGCCTCATGTGTAGCAGTTAAAAGATGTCTGGGAGATGTTCCATGCTGGCAGCATGGGTGTTTGCAATTGGAAAGGCTGTTCTTCCTTGTGTAACAGATGTATCGGATTGAACATGGTACTTTTGTAGGCTGTGGGAATAAACAGGTCACGAAGCCTGGAAAACCCCAGTAGCTTCCAGGTCCTGCTCCCTGAGGTCCTCCTGTACTTGGGGTAGCACAGCCTGCCAAACCCAATAGTAGATTGCAGTTTTCCTCCACCTTGCTGTTCTCCCTGTAGGGGAACCCGTTGCCTAGTCGCTAATCCCCCATCCCGAGGGACTGAGAACAGTGTATTTCCTGGAGGTTGTCATCTGAGACAAACTGGAAACATCTTCATTTGGATCATGAAAATACCTATGAAACTGTTAGGACACGGGTTGTGGATGTCACCAGCAGACATCTGCCCAGCCATTCAGCTTCCCAGAAGAAACTTCTGACATATCTTCATTGTGCAGATGAGCACTCTTGGTGCTGACCAAAGCAGCAAGACTTCCTCAATTCTGTGCTGACCCGCTCTGTTACATGCCCGCAGTCCTGTGGCACTGCCCAGAGAAAGTAAGGCCCCCACACCTCCGCTTCTTGGTTCAGGTGTAGGACTCTAGTACAGTGCTAGTGTTACTGTTAGCGCTGCATGATATGTCCTTGGCGTACTCCTTGTGGGCTCAGGTTGGTGCCTCCACTCTGTGATTTTGTGTGAAGGTCTGGTTTGGAAGTACCCACACACAAAGAGCAGACATGCTTTTCTTCGGATGGGTAGGTTGGATGGGGCAGTCGTTGACAAACAGCAGCGTGATTCATTGCTCGCGCCTGAATGCTCTGCAAGGGGTTTTTGTTCCTGAAAGCAAGTGTGGTCACTTCACCTGAGAGTGAAGCTGGTGACCTCAGAGACTTGAAAAAGTTCAGACTCAGCTTTTCCGCACCTTGAAAATTCACAAGAAGCAGCTGATGCGATTTCTTGGGAGGGAAGCCTTGTGTCGTGACTGAGGCATGGGACTAGCGTGCAAGAAAACTGTTCAGTTCTTGGTGCTGACACAGGTGTCTCAGGTGGCCTTGAGCACTTCATTTGGTCTCTTTTTCCTTTGGTGTCCCACCTGTAAATTAGGCTAATAACTCCTTACCCATCTGGCTATTAGCCAGCAAGTTCTTCAGGTAAGGGGTATCTCTCATGGCGTGTTGTATAGGTACTAGGTTTGCTCTTGAGCGGGATTCTCCTGTGAAATGAAGAAATAATATTAATAACCAAATGAGACAGGATGGATTTTTGGAAGGTTTTCTTCCAAAGGCTCTTTGGATTCAAAGAAGGTGCATTTTGTTAATCTTCTTCATTTGTGTGGTTTCTACCCGTGGGTTAGTACTGAAAGGGTTTTATCCGATTCAGGGTGTACATGCAAATATTTCTATTTGAATAATACTGGAGAATAAATTTAGAAATGTTTAAAGAGGGTATGAATACCTCAATCTGCTAGGTGGAAAAATTACTACTTCTTGTGGGTAACCCAACCTGTTTAAGTTGCTAAAAACATACCTGACTTAAAAAAAAGAGAAGAAGGAATAGCTGAAAAGAGAGCTTTTTAAAAAAACAACTCTCTTCAGATTTCTAGTTTAATATTTCAGTATGCAACAGTATTTTCATAACTGCAGCTTTTTTGGGCAGAGGTGGGGGAAATTAGAATATATTAAAGAACTCTGGAAACCACTTTCTATTTGTAAAACATGTTGTGTGTGTATCATAACACCTACAGTACTTGTAGCTCTGCCAGATTGTGCAACGACTGCCAGAATTTTCCTCGCTAAATGACATTATACTACTTTGTGGGTATTGAAAACAAATATTTTGAGGGGAGGGAGCATTCTCATCCACAAAACGTTCGTCGTGCTTGCAAATATTCAGTCATAGCCTGTTATTTGAAGGCTGCTGCGTTTTTCAGCTGCTTACCATAAGTCAAAGGATAGGTTTGATGAATGTTTGCGTGCTCTCCAGCTGTTCATTGGTATGTATTTTTTGCAATAAAGCAGCCCCTAGGGGCTCTGAAGGAGATGAGGGCCTTGGGATGCTGGGCACCGTACGAACATGTAGTAGGGGATAGTCATGGAAGTTGAAAAATATGGTGGTTATCTTCAGAAGTGCAGCCCCAGAGTAGTTTTTCTCGCACAAGGCGGTATTGGGAGGGATGTGAGATTGCCCGGCTGTGCGGATGGAGCAAGCGTGAGGTATGGTCGGGTGAAGCCACGAGGCACTGCAATGAGGTACTGGAAATGAAGGAGATGGGAGAGATGCGTTGCTGCCTGGGCAGCCACCGTTGCTGCTGAATAGGTTATGCAAAGGCTACAGCCTTGCTATGAGATGCAGATACACTGCAGATATCTCTAACCAGCTGAGGTTACCAATTAACCCAGGGTCTCCCACACATCTGTGGGTTTTGAGGGTGACACAGAGGCATTCCCTTGCCAACATGAGATGAGCCCTGACAGCTCCCACTGTATAAAAGCCTCCAGAAGAGGAGTGAGGAAGGAGAAAACAGCATTAGAGGCTGCTGAGGTCTCCTTGGTTCAGCTGCTGGAACAGCCTCCACTGGGCTTTTGCTGCTGCTTATGAAGTAAAGCTGCCTTTAGACTGCTCTAACTTACACCCAGGGCTATGCCCCAACCGCAGCCCGGCGCAGAGCTGTTCCTGTGCCAAAGCCCGAGAGGAGCACGGAGCATTGCCCAATGCCCTTCAGTGCCCTGGTGTCATCAGCCCATTGCGAGCTGCGTTTGCCAAGCACAGAAGTGGAGGCATTTGCTGACATTTTATATTATGTTTCAGTGGCACTCCTGTTTTTGTTTGGCGTAAAAGCCATGATTAAAATGTAAGCTAATTAGTAGTTAGTTATTAATATCTACTTGCTTTTTAATCATAATAGACAGTTGTGATCAGTTTTCACAGGTATAAAGAACTAGTGTCCTGCTAAAAACTGTAACGTGCTTTAATCCGCAGCTGAGCAGTTTTCTGTGACTGGAGAGACCTGTTGGTTTTTAGAATTTGTTATTAGAGATGGATGATTAAAATAGAAAGGAAATGGAAAGATGTTTTGGAGCCAGTTAGGAAAAAATCTTCAGGAATTGGCTCTTCTGGTTTTTTTACTCTCCTTCGAGAAATGATATTATCTGGGATGGATGGGGTTGCTCCAGAGGCTTCAGGGCACATTAAAGGGTAATAAGAAGGGCATGGGGTGAGAAAAAGGTTCCTGCTGGGTTGAAGAGAGACACATGATAGCTCATCTGGGAGCAGAGAGTCAGGTTTAATAATGTCCTTGCTAAACGCAGTTAATAATTGAGGTCAGGGCCCTGGGTGAGGGTAATAAGGGGATAGTCTCCCATGTGTGGAGTGATGGGGTAAGGACAAGCTGTTCAGAGTACACAAGTGATGCTGATAGCAGGCGCACAGCAGAGCCGGGCTGGGTCACTTGGGACCACGATGGCAGTGGGCAGTTCACAAAGCACTGCTTTTTGTGTGTGTGTGTGTGTGTGTGTGTCTTTTCTTTTAAAATGCCTGATAATCACGTTGCTTGCAGAACTGGGGGGCGTCACAGAAGCAAGTGTGCTGGCTGAGGACAGTCAGGACACTAACTGATCAGCTAGTAGAGATCTGGTTAAGACAACAGGCTTATCTTGCTCCATCTTGCTGATGTGGTAATGTATAGCTGGAAAGGGCTATAAATGTTTCCATCAGAAGGATTGCTTGTAGGTATCTGGAGGTCATTATGCATGCTGTACATCAGAGTCCCTCCCAAAACCCAGTGCAGTCATCCTCAGAGCGCTCTGCTGAAGGCAGGATTACCTTTTCCGTGTTGTAAGATGAGAAATCGAACTATCAAATACCCAAGAGACTTGGCCAAAGTTGTACAGGGGATCTCTGTCAAAACAGAGTTAGGTTTTTACCCTAAGCACTGGTGCTGGCCAGTTTCCGTACGGCATTTATGCTCACATGGTCTGTGTTGCCACTGACACTGGTGTATTCTCACAAAAATGTTGGGAGAAGAGTTCATACCTCCTGCAAGAGACAAAATATGAGATAATCATGTTCAAGACACCATTTTTTGGGTAACAAATGAAACTGAACTGTTAAAGAGTAGAATAAAAGTTACTTTCTCGTTACATCTAGTTGTCATCAGTCTAAGAAGCCCAACCCACCTCTGTATCAAGGAGATGGTGAAGGATAGCCTTTATCTGAGAACCACAAACTTATTTAATGTGTTGCTTGCTTTGCATGGCCTGTACTTTGTGGCCCTGATCCTGCCACAAGGTGCGGGTGGAAGAATGCCCATTGGTTTTGCTGGGGCCATGGGCTGCGTGCTGCAAGCCTGGTGCTTTCTCTGCAACAGCTACAGCTTTCTGGGACGAGGCGCGCGTCATTCCTGGCACGGCAGGGGAAAGCGAGCGCAACCCATCATAGTTTCTTCCACCTCATGGCAAAGTTGGAAGGAGGATGGGAAAAAAAACGCTCTCTGATTACAACTCATATATGTGCTTTGGCAGAGAGAACACAGCATAATTGTGGGCCAGAATTTTGCCATTAAGTGGTAAAACCTTGAAAACTGTAATTCTGCAGACTTTAGGCAAGGGTAAAGCATGTTTCTCAGGTTTGCACTGAGAGCTGGGAGGAATGGGAACATGTTGTTGGGGGGGAAGAGAGGCGTTGCGGTGCTGTGTAGATCTGGGTTCAGCTCCAGATGCTTTCACGGTTTCTGTTGCAGCATGGCCCCCCCCGGCACTTGATCAGCCAGCGCCTTTATTGCCCTTCCCATTACATAGGAGGGGGGAAACTACCTCTGCCTCGCTAAAAGCCCTGGGAAAAGGACGCCCTCTTCCTAGTCAATACATTGCCTAGCACAGCATCAATACGTTGCCTAGCACAGGCAGGGTCCCATGACCTGCAGGGACTTCCGTGCCAGCAATTAATAATAAATCACAAATATCATACAAGTTCTCTGACAGACCCTTCCTTCCTTCCACAGGCTTGTACTCAAGGTATGGGGTAAGAAAAACAAAAAAGGAAAGAAACAGCTTATTAAATGGCCAGATCGCATTAGTTTGGCAGTCTTTGCTCCAAAAAGGCCTGGTAGCACATGAAGAATTAATCAGCATGTGAAGGACTGGAACATTAGCACAAGATCTAGTAGACTGATGAAGGACTGAAAACACTGCATGAATAAGTCATTCATAGCTTATCATCCCAGTAATCATTTCCTCAGTGATAACCCCTTTTTAGTAAGCATTAAACTGAACATGGCATGGACTTAAAATTTAAGATAAATCCGGGTCGCGTTTGGGCTGTCCGTGAGGTTGAGTGGCAGAGGTGGGATGGCAGGAAAAGAGCCATTTCTGTGAGCTCTTTGTGCAGGGATGTGTGCTGGGCAAGTCCCCAGGGTCAGCAGCGCCCAAAGGGGCATCTTTTAAGGGATGCAGCTATATACAATTCCTCTCACATCTAAATGCTGCAGTCATCTTATGTCAGTAAAATACTTGACATAGCTTGTGGCTAGCTGGACCTTCCATGTCCCCGCTCCCAAGCATGGGTCCCATTCCAAAAAATAGTATGTGGTCTGCAGAAAAATGTTATACCGTGAGGCATAAGTTAATCCTAATTGCTGTGTTTCCTCACTTTTTAGGCTTGGCTTTGTCACTGCCGTAATGTTCTTTTAATGTTGTTATTGTTTCTTACATACATTAAGTGTTTTACAAATGATGGATGGCCAGGTCTCTCTGATGTTTGGTTGCAACAGCTCAGTTACATGTGCTGCTAAAATGTTAGCCAAAGGAGACGATTAAGAGTCTGTGTGTACACCTAAGATGGATTTGGGGCTTCGGATCCTCCGGCTGTTGTCTGTCCTCACAGGTATTACCAGCCCAGATTACGCTGTTGTACCCCTGCTATAACTTCTTCTGCGTTACTCCACTGTTCCCAGGGGAGAATCCATCCCTGCTAGTGGTGGCGGGTGCTCCCAAAATCACAGAGTCCCAATTGTCCTCCCTGTGCGATTCATTCGCCACATGTTTAAAAATGAATGTAGCTATGTGAATAAGAGGAAAAGTTCAGGCAGAGGAATAATTTATAATTCCCAATAATATTGCTTCTAGCTACTGCTCTATAGTGCCAGTTCCTGCCCAATGTGGTTTAAGCAGCTAACAGCTATAAAAGTTTGTTGACCTGAGAGGCTTAGTATCAACCATAGGTACAGTCAAAGTCAATATGGAGGCTGAAAATCCAGTGCTAATAGAAAAATAGAAGTCAATATTTAGGATGTGAGTCAGGAACTTAAAATAGGAAAGTGAAACAGATGAGGGCTGTAGCTGCAAGAGTGCTGGAGGTGAAATGTTTAGATCCAAGGCCCACTGCTGATTACTATCTTCCCCTCTAACAAGGTTGCTCATTCTGCTTCAGAAATTCATTTCCAGTGGCCAGGCCACCTCCCTGACCTATATTCCTCAGACTGCCATTACGTCAGAGCCTGCCTATTTGGGGTTATAAGTGAAATCCTCTGTCTTCTGGGTGAAATCCACAGGTAATTATATGTGGGGCAAATATGGGCTGGGGCATGGAGAGGCCAGGAGAAGAGTTTGGCTTAGCTCTGTTTATACTGGAAAATCCCCTTTCTAAGGCTGTACTGTTAAGTCTTGGAGGGGAGGGTAGGGGGCACAGGGGAACTCCCCCCGTATGAGGCCGTAGCTGCCGGGAACAGGGATTTCACAGTGCGGCTCTTCCAGCTAAGCGTCAGGCGGAAAAGTAACCAGCCAAAAGTGGGGGTTTTCATATTGGAGAGGGGCACGAGGAACTGAGAGCTCTTACCCACAAATGAAAATGATGTGGCCTTATTTATACGATGAGGGATGGGGAGCAATGCCCAAGCACGCCGATGATGAATTTATATGCCCTTCAGTGAGGCGGTATTTTAATTTGTACATCCTTTCCTCAGTTTGCTTGCAGTGGACCAGATCTCCAGCAGATGTGAATCTGTCCAGCTCCATTAAAGTCAGTGGACCCTCTTTACTCCAGCTAGGCACTGCGTCCACATCTTCCAGTATTTAAAGAAATTGCCGTCTGCCAGGTTCTCCCATTGCACTCCCTTTCCATAGAGAGGCTAGGTAGCTGAGAAGCTTTCTCAGGAGTCACACTGACATTATTTTGCTACTGTAAGAGGACCCCATCATATTCTCCTCCGACGCATGCGATGATATTCCTTTGTTTTGGCTTTGATGTCATAACATTGTTTTCACAGACTTGCCCTGATCTTGTTGTGACAAGGTCAAGTCCCATTCAATTCAAGAGGGAAGCATTAATACCAAGGTGAAAAACCCTGGCATTAATTAAGCTCTGAGCAGTAGCTTCAGGCATATGCTGCTGTCTTTATTTCTTGCATGTAAAGTGCTTCAGCCAACACAGTTGGTTCATGGTGCAATGCTAGCTTTGATTAAAAAAAAAGTAGGTACTCTGATGAATGATTGCTGGACAGGAAGGAATCAGATTCAAAATCTGAACCGTGCTCAAAAGTAACACCAGAATTAGCAGGGAGCTAAGTCTGACAAACTGTGTTGCAATACAACACGGTGGACTGGGGAAATCTGTTATTGAAACTATTTTTTTGTGAAAAGTAAGGTTTGTTTCGGCTGAACTACCTGAGGTCTCTGTACAAATTTGAGCTTTTTATTTTTCCAAATGCCCCAAACCTCAAATATTTAAGCTGAAACAGTTTGATTGTAATACGGTTCCTGTTTCATGCTACCCCATCTGACTATTGTGAACCACACCAGGTTTTAATTTAATGTAATTGCAGACGTCTATAATTTGCTAGCATTATTGTAATATCAATAGTGTGTGTTATTTTTTCTGACCAAGTGCTCAGGCAATATGGCATGTCAGCACATCCTAAAATGTATACATTGGGTTATGCAATGCCTGGTAGCTATTTAACTTAGGATTTCAGGTGTGGAAACTGAGGCACATTGCGAGGAATGATTTGCCCATGGTCCTAAATGCAACCTGTTGTAGACTCAGTGCGTAACTGGATCCCAGTCTGATGGGATGTTTCCCTGAACTAGAAAAAGTCCAGTCATCTCATACTCCCCTTTGCTGCAGCCTTACTTTTGCTAAGGAAGAAACAAACCGATCTCTGTTTGTCTCACCTTGGGGACCAATATTAAAATGGATACGGCACCTTTCAGCCAAGCTTTTTCAGCTGGAGAGTTCTCAGAGATAAGGTATCCATAGAGATACATGATCTATATATAAGGGTATACGTAGAGGGTTCTCTTAAGGCTGGCAGAAATCCAGGGTTTCTGATTCTCAGGAAACCAAAAGAAACTACATTTTCTTTCCTTTTTTAACTTCAGGTAAAGCAGCAGCTCTGGGATCTGGCAGCTGCTCTGTTTCCCTTCTGTAGCAATTCTGCTGAGGCTGTACTTTCGTGCCTTTCTGCCTCTGAGGGAAAAGTTAATGTACTTCTCGTCTCCCAGCTGCCCTTTGGCTCCTTGCTCCATCCCTGCACCACAACTTGACGGCCTTTCACCGGTGTTGCCACTGGTATTTGAGTGACTGTGCTATGGCCTGGGTGATGGGAACTCGCTGCTGATCCCAGCGTGCTGTGGAGCTGCAGGGAGCTTCTGCTATTTCCCTGCTGGGGCACAAGGCAGAGGATGCCCACTTCAGCGTCTCATCGTCTGCTGCTTCCAGGTATGCCAGCAATACAGGCAGGGCTCTTTCTAAATCCTTGCTTTGCCTTTGATAGGGCAAAAGTGAATCGAATGCAGAATATTTCAAATTAAAACTTTTTGAGGCTCCGTGAACCATCATGTCTGATGGAACTTTGTTTCCATAGGGAGCCTTTCGACTGGGAGCAGTTTTCGTCATCATACCTCTGGGGTGGTCCCATGATTTCAGAACAGACAAGCCATGAGTCAGTTATAAACGAAAATGCAAACAGGGTTTTGTTTGCAGACCATTGTATAAAGCATTGGGTATGTGTCAAAGGCTTTGAAGATTTTGTTTTAAATATAGTTGGGTATTGTAAACTGTTCTTGTTACAACATATAGATTTCCTATCATCTAGACACAAATTCAGCGGTACAGATTTTAGAGGGATGGAATGTCCTAAATTGACCTTAAATTGTTTTACTCTGCATAAACATGTCATGATTTTTAAAGAACTTAGGCTCTTTCATGGACAGGAACTTGGAATTTCTCCCCTCAGACAGTACAAAGCTTTCCATTGTGAGCTCTGATGAGTCAGGAAATATTGGATCTTAAACTTATCACTCTTGCAAGACTGAATATTGTGTATTCTGTTGCTCAGAAGACTGTAATTTTGCAGAGGTGTGACCCATTGAGGAGCAAAGCTTGAATCGTCTGGGCTTATGTCTAAAGATACGTCTCCAAGGAGGTCCCAAGGAGGTCCCAAGGAGCAATATTGACATCTGTTTCCTTACTCTGCCAAAAAGAGGATGAAAAATATCTTGACAAGTGGACACGAAGAACTTTGCAAGACTGGTCTAAAAATGAGTTGCAGGACAAAACAACCACCCCTTTATTGAACCCACAACTGCTTGAAGTAAAGGAAGACAACATTCTTCCCCGCCGTCCCAGCACAAAGAAGCGTGTGCCTGGATGTGTTAAAACACCAGCTATATTTCCCAGACCTTCCTTCAAAACTGATCATGAAAAAGGGAAGAGAAGAAGTTAGAAAGTAAAATAAAATATCTCTTTCTAAGAGGCTATTTGAGACACAAAAAAAATAGTGAGAGGAAAAGAGCCCTCACACCATTGCATGCCCCTGGGTAAAGCTGGAAAAACCAAACCGCGGGCTCCTGGGCTAACCTGCTGCAGGTACATTTGACCCTTTTGCCCAAGATGTATTTCATTAGTATATCTCAAGGAGGATAGGCTGTTAAATGATTCAAGCTGGATAAGATTTGCTGCAATGGAAAACTTGTATGCCTCTATGCCTCTCCAGTTGAAAAACCATCTGCAAAAATAGATTAGCAAATCATTGTTGCAAACTGGGCTGTTAACCTAAGAGCAGAAAATGCAAGGGGATTGGAAACGGCATTTTAATTTGTCACGCTTCTAAATAATTTATTGTACATCTCACAATATATTGAAATTAAAACCTGAAGTATGACATACAGTAAATAATTCAGAATGGCTCTTTCATCGAGTGTGAGCCGGGTTATTGATACTTCATTTTAGTTAGATAGACATCAGTGTCAGCTCCTGCAGGGGATCTCTCAGTTGACTAATTTTGCTTGCGTTGGTACCGGTGAAATCCTCCTTTAGGCAGAGCTTAGTACTTATTCAGTTCTCCTAATAAAACAACTGTAAGGAAGGCTTCCTGAAGCCTGCGAAGCAAGGGCAAATGACCTCAACTAAGGATGGAACCTCACATACACTTTAAGAGCAGCCACCCTACCTTGAGGATAAGGCTGCAGGTATTGATCAAAACCCGATCATCTCCACTACGTATCTAAGGTGGCCGAGAAGCGTGTGTACAGTACACAGCGGCAACAGAAGCCAGTGCAGGAGTGGTGTGTTATTTGCAGATTGATGGCACATGCTTTCACATTGGCAAAAACAAATACATGCATTATTGCAAAACTGTTTTTGTTATTTGAGATTGAAATCTTAACAACCAATTAGTATCTCATTAGGGTTCTATTTACATAGCTAATGAAGATAATTTATGAGGAAAGAAAACGTTTGAGACTCCCCAGCCCAGTCAATTGACTTTAACTTTGGTGAAGCAGACAGCCAACTGCATTTAGAGCTTCCTTTTTACCAGGATAATAGGGAGAACAAAAGGACATTAACCCAGAAGCAGAAAACAGCCTTCCTGGACCATGGTGGGAGAGGGTGACTTAAGCCTCAGTTCCTGCTAACCAGGGGTAATGAGCTCTCTGTTCCCCACACACTCTCTATTTAGGGTACTGACTTCTTCCAAGCAGAAAATGTGTGTGGGTTTCTCTTTCTTTTTTTAATCTCCAAAAAAAGAAGGGGGGTCATCAGAACTGTTTGAAATTTATGGATTGATCCTGTTCAGCCTGTCTCAGACGAGGTCTATATGTTATTGTAGGTAATCCAGAGTTTACTGCAGGACAGTGTGAATTTGGCACTCCCACATTTTAGGAAAGATTCACTGAATGAAGTTATTAGTTTCTGTAGTGAAAGACGGTATTTAGAGAGTGGTCCAGTACACCAGACCCCTTGGTGCTGCCTGTAGGCTTAGAATTATATGGTTTACGAACGCCTGGAGGGCACTAGCTCAGTCCTTAGGAGGTGGGAAGAAATAGATTATTTTTAATTTTGAGGGGTTTTAGCAGCTCTGGTCTTGTGGAACTGCATCTTGTGTTTGGCAGTAGCAGAACAGCAAGGAAACGGAGCCCCAATCTCCCATGGCAGAGGGAAATCAAACAACGGGAGCTGTGAACTGTTGGTTTTGGTTTCCAGTGCCAGATCAGGAGTTAATCTGATCGGGGCCTAAACCTTGCAGCTACTTCTGTGCGTGTTCACCAGAAGGCTCTGTAGAACACGCCATGAGCCAGACTAGATTGATGTGTAGCGCTGTGTTTCTGGCAGAGGATAGAAACTTGTGTGATGCCGCACCCAAGTTTGTTCCCACAGCCTCGGGAAGTGACTGTCTGAGGAAGATGGGGCTGTGGTTGGAAGTGTCCAGAGCGGTGCTTTGGGTGGCTGTGCTTTACCTGCCTTGGCACTCCAGTGCGCCTCTACTTTCTTGGGAGAACTGCTTTGGGGGGAAAGAAAATCTTTTAAAAGCAAGAGAAAGGTGGCACTTGTTTCTCATCAAAACCAAATATTGACATTTCCCTCCTGTTAAAACTTTTGTTCTTGAACCATTGTTAAGGAAAAATATTTACAATCTTAGAACAAAATCTGAAGCTAGAGCACCTGTGGGAATCACAGGAGACTGTCTTTAAGGAAAAGATACTGGGTTTTTGTCATGTTTCATCAAGGACTAGTCCCAGAAATGCCAAGATGTTGTAACAACTGTTTTTAGGATGGGCTAGTTCTCCAGCTGCTTTGAGTCAGCACAGTTTCAGCTGAGCTATACAAGTTCACTAGGCTTAGACTTCATATTCCTCTCCAAGACTTGAAACAGGAACACTAAGAAGGCGCAAACCAAAGTTGAGCTAAAGCAAAAGGTGTCCTGTGTTATATTGATACATATTCAGACCCAAAAGAAGCTATATGAAGCTATATAAAAATGTGAATCTGTATTTATGATCTGATTGTCATTATTAGCAAATTGCACTCTAGAGATTAAACCATTTGTAGAGGCAGTACAGAACTTTTGTGGACCTTCGGGTGCGCACAGGAAATTGAGTATCTAATGATGACATCTGGACAATAAAAAGAAGAAACAAAAGTATTAAAATCAGAAACAATCCATCTTCTTTCCCTCACTAATAACTCCTTGATCAGTCACGTTCTTCTCGGGAAATACCTTGCTGAAGGTAAACATTTGTAGTGAGAGACAGGTAATATAGTGGGTGATGACACTGCGCTCTATGAAACGCCTGTATGAGGTATGTGTGTGTGGCTGATGCTCATGGAGTGTGGAAATATTATCTTATCCCATCTTTTTCTTTTTGCATCCATATGTCCATGGACGGAAGACGTTCTTCGCAGCATGGAAGGTGGGCAGTGGCTTCACCACCCCCCCCATACACACACTGGTTGGAAAACTGTTTCAAGCTTCACTTCAACACGCAGCACAGCATGGAAAGTGTGCGTAGGCCTGGGATTTAGCTCTGAGTTGGAATCCTAAATCTCAGTATTAAGGGGCACCTGAGCGCTTTCCGCTCTGGAAAGTGGCTCCGAGGAAGTGCCTTCATCAGCATACGAAGCATTTTTCTCTCTGGTTGACTAATTCAGCTGCTGTAGGCATCCAGCTGGTGCTGCACTGAAATTGTTTTCATTTACTACGTGCTCCAACATTTGCTCTGAAAGCTGCTGCTGCAGAAGACACTTTTCCCTGGTCTACAGGAGGGTTTCAGTGAGATTATTAAACTTGTGCTTTGCTGGCTTTTCCCCCATTTGCCACTTATTTTAATGATGCTGCGGAAGCTCTTCATTCTTGTGCTGTTGCTGATCCAGTTGGTGCAGATCACATGGGCAGCATTCCCAGGGAGACTGGGTCACCCAGGAAGAGAAATCAGCTTGGGAAAATCACTCCTCTTTCTTCATACATCCTTGTTCCTCCTCCCCCTGTCCGCCCATGTGTGTGTCTCTCTCTCACTCTAAAAAAAAAAAAAAAAAAAAAGAGGGGGGAAAAAAAGGGCAAAAAAAGCTTTGAAGGCTTAAATCTCAGATGTGAGCTTACTCGAGCTTTTATTGCCTTTTTTTTTTAATCCAGAAAAGCTTATATTCACTCAAAATGGCAATTACTTGAATCTAATTGGAACCATTTTATGTAGCTCCAGACTCATTGCTTGATCTCGATAATAAATGAACTTACAAAATATTTTTGTTACTGAAGGAATTGTAGTTGGGCAGGCCAGATCATCAATCATGATTTCCTTTTGTAGGCTTAATATGAACCTCATTTGATTTTGAACAAAACAACGTTAGCTGGAAAGTTAGCTACTGTACCTTCAGCTATGGCAGGGAAGGGAATGTGGCTCCTACAGATTTTGAAATCCTGGTTTACAAGTTAAAGATTTTAACTGAGATTTAATTATTAAATGAATTTACATTTCATTTAAATATAAAGGGAAAGAATGTATTTGTAATATAGAAGTTCCAACCGAGATCAGGACCCCACTAAGCGAAGCGCTGTGTACATGCTCAAAGAAGGGATTACTTTTCAGACAAACCAGCTCTTTGAACCGGTTTACTGCAGGAGCACTAGTTTTGGCAGAAGAGATGGAGCGGGGCTGGGTGGCTGGGGCTGGGAAGGAGGTATCCGAAGGGAGGGACGGTGGCAGCCTGCGCTTTGATCAGCTGAGTTGTTTGGGACTGCGTTCTTGGCAGCCAGGCATGCTTCAGAAAGTTCCTGTGCTGAATAGAGGGCAGATGGAGAGAGGAGGGAAGGGTCCTTCATCTCTGGGATAGATTGGCCACTGGAAATGCAAAGCCTGAATGCAAACAAGGTGTTATCGAGCTGCAGCATATATGGGAGACGTGGCTTCGCCTTGGTCATGCAGAAGCCCCGGGCACAGGTAGTGCTTAAGTGGAGATCACCGATATCTTCTGCCCAGTTTATGGTTTGATAGTGAATAAAACTTAAATGAGGTTTGACTGAAGAATTGTCTCTAGCAGACAGATTGCTTTTGGGGAGGGATTTGGAACTGTGTGTTTGTGTGATGAACTGGGTAAAAACATATTCAGTCCCATCACTCAGCTGTTTTAAAAAAAAAACGAACCTGAGATGAAAACCTGCCCAAAGAGGTGGTGGTCACACGTCCTCATCTGGCATCAGCACTTTCTGCCAAGCCAGCTGCTCATCCCTGCTCCTCTCCTCTTTCACCTGCCAGCAGAACAGCAAATACAATTGCTCCCTAACCTGGTCCAGAGAAAATAGCCGGAGTTAGCTTAAAGGCATGGAGAAGTTTTATCCTAACTTGGAGCATATGGGGAGACCTGAGTTAGGGAGCGGCTGTGCATGTGAAGTGGAGGAGGCACTAACCCTCAGCGAGGATGTGGGAGGACAAGGCGATCCCTTTCCCTGCTCCCTGCAACCAGAACAGAGTTTACGGCCGTAGCATGACACCCTGATAAAGAGGGTGCCAGTCACGAGTCGGGTGCCAGTTTGGACCAGCTTGTGGACCAAACGCAATGCAAAACTACGTTGTGGTACATGCAGTTAGCGTGCCAATGCAGAGCTCCATAGATCCTGGCAAGCCTGTGAACAATTTGCGGCAAATATCCCTCAGCCCCTCTGTGGGAATGGCTGAGCATGGGCCACAGCCCCGCAGGAGTCCTCGGGAGTCCTCTCGCCTCACCATAGCTCAGCAGCACCCTGGGATCCCACCCCATTTCGGTCCAGGCCTGCCCCAGAGCTGCTTTCTGGATCGCTGCAACTCTGCTTTCAAGTGGTTTCCCCTCTAGGCTGCTTTAAACGCTCTCTTATCAACAACTTCTGTATAGATAAAAGGTGCGTTCAACAAGTGTATGAAATCACCATCAGCTGACTGAAGTGATGACAGCATTAATCTAGGTCCTGCGTCCTCCCCATGGTACCTGGGCGGGCAGAAGTAGGCATGGCCTTGGGCTACACCTGCGCTGGTAAATAAAGCGGTGCCTGGGAACAATTTTGGGCCCAGCCAAAAGCCAGTGACTGGTTGTACTGTCAGGACACCTCCGGTATGCTTTTGGGCCAGGCCAAGAAGCTCTCTCCCAAATGGTTTCTAGCCATGGTTTGTTCTAACATTCCTGGGACCATCCCCAAGCAGCAGTTTGCATGCAGCCACCCTGGTGCGGAAGCTAGCAGTGAAGCAGGCTTTTCCATGCCAGCTGGCCTCCGTGCCCAGGAATGTTCTCAGGAGCACTTAATTTACTAGTAGAGATGTAGCCTTAGAGGAAGAGATAGAAACAGGGCTGTGGGTCTAGCTTGCTCCCATGGAATTTTGCCCTGGGCTTTGGAAGAAGAGGATTTTGCTTCTCTGGAAATGCAGTGTGGGCCCAGGAGGAACATGGAGCGATGTGCTGTGGGAAGGGAAAGGGAAAAGGAAAGGGAAAGGGAAAGGGAGGGAAAGGGAAAGGGGAAGGGAGAATACAATACATTTTTTGTCACATCTTTGAGCTTGGGTAGTGATATGGCAGGTCATTTTGGTATTGCTGGACCTGGATTTCTAGTTAATGCCCTAAGGTGGGTGTAAATAGTCCCTTCAACACAAGTGAAGGAAGAGTTGCAGTTTTGATAAACCATGGAGAAACTAGAGACACTCAACCCCCTGAACCCCAGTTTCTGGCCTGAAAGCCTTGCCTTGTGTTGGCTTTGCAAGCCCAGCACAGCGACTGAAGCCTTCCAAGCTGCAGGTGCCAACTTCCAAGTGCCCATGCTACACACCAGCGGCCTAGTAAGGGTGAGATAGATTCACTTCCCCACAGCTAACTTGGTGTTTCATTTTATCATTTATATCAAAGTAGTGGTATTACAAACCCCTTTGCCAGTAGCAGGGTTAATGAACGATTGCCAGGAGCAGTTATACCCCTCTTGAAGGACATCGAAAAATACTATTTCTCTGAACACAATGGGGATATTCCTTCTGCTAATCTGCTGCTCTGCTTAAAAATGTTTCCTTTAAATGGTCACCATGTGGCAGCTCAGGAGCCTCCTGTCCACGTGGGGTTTTGGGAAAGCCACAGAGCAGATCAGAAGCCAAAGAGATGGACTTTAGACCCTAAAGCTAACTGCTGCGATAGCTGATACCCAACGTGTTGGGAGTGACAATGCACCATAATATCAGCATCATCTGTTTGAGTTACTTAGGTAGCTTGTACACATCATTTGCCTGCAGAATGGATAAATCAGACAACTTAATGCACCAGGACAACTTCCCATGAGCCTAAGACCAAACACATCAATGAAGTCTTCAGTTCCTGCCTTTCGTTATTGCTTTGGAGTTAGTAGCAAAGGCAACCAATTCTTGTAGTGAGTCTACACAGACACACATACAGCTTGTTGCAGCAATACGGCTGGGACGTGCAGTCATTAAAATTCTTATGCACACAGCAGACCAGCACGGGGCCCATATGCTACTTTGCCCTAATTTTATGGCCTAGCTTACGTGATGCATGGGAGCTACCCTAGCTCTTCTATGTAGTGGGGATTTGCAATCCAAGAACCTACAAGGCTTGTTACATGCAGGAGAAATATTTCAGATAGAAGCCATCATCATGATCCAGTGTAGAGGAATTTTGTATTTCTAATGAAATTAGAATTCATTATTTCTAATGAAAGCAAACATGTAAAATATGTGCACAGGTGCCTGGACACACATGACAATGTGGTGCAAACGACATTCAGTCAGGCTAGCTGTGAAATCACTCCGGCTTAAGGGAAATAAACCTTTATTTTATCGTATATGTATATTTTCATTTGGAGAGTTTGTAGAAATGCTTTTTCACAGTTTTGGCCCTGGTAAATTCAGCTTGTTTTATCAGAATGTGTCCAATATTGTAAATGAATGGAAGGAAGGAAGGAAGGAAGGAAGGAAGGAAAAAAAATATTTACATATTATTACAGTGGTGTATTTTTTTAATCTATCAAAGTTCCTTAATATTAATGTCTGACATTTTAGAAGTTGCTTAGGGAAAAAATAGATACAAACCAGTCTACTTTTTATTAAATTTATTTTGTAAGGAAACTATTTTCCCACCAGCTGCAGAAATGAATGTGCCACTGGATTGCGCAACTTGGAATTTCAGTTTTCCACTGGTGTGGAGAGAGTGGCCCTGATTTTTCAAGGATTTATTCATAAACTTAATTTTTAGGTCCTCAGGGTTCTTCCTAGGCTGTGTGAGCATCTGAACCAGGACTTACAGAATCCATTCAGTCTGTTTTAAATTATTTGAGGTAGCGATTTTGGGCTTGCGGTGATCTTGCTTCTTCCCTGATTCATGTGCTGGCTGCCTTTTCTGGCAAACAAAGAGGGGCAGGAGAAATTTTGGGGCAGTTCCCTTTTCTTTTTCAAACCCCAGTGGCTGTCAGGGCTGTACGCAGAGGCTTGGGAAGTGCGCAGGGGAGCAGAGAGCAAGTGAGAAGGTCAAAGGTGCAAAATAAATGGAGTTTATTCCGTGGTTCCCCAGCTTGTTTGTTTGTTTGTTTAGTATTTTGATTTATGTGAAAGGAGTTTATTCCATGGCTGACTAAAGGAATGTATTCAATGTTTAGTATACCCATGTTAGGTGGATGTGAACGTTTACTGAGTCTGTACACATGAATACTGTATAGAAAACAGAAAACGTAAGAAAGGGCAAACCTCCTACAGTAATACAATGCCAAGGCTGCGTAAGTCCAGTTAGAACATGCAGAATTGATGGGAATAATGGAATTAGTAATTGGACAATGCTGCACCTCATGGATGTTTTATGGTACTGCTTTTTCAGCCTAATCCTGAACGGGCTGAAGGACATGCTTAGTTTTACAAGCATGTAAACTAAGGGTAGATTAGGTCATTGCAAATTTCAGAAAAAAGCAGGAGGCCGAGGTGTAGCGAGGGAAGGTAGTTAAAGGTATGAAGGAAGGTAAAGGTTGGCCCAGGCTTTCCCAAAGCGCTGAGCAGATTGGCTGTACAAGACCCACGCTGCAGTGGGGCCTGCAGAAAAGCGGACGGGAGGAGGTGATGGCACAGCAGGCGAGGGAATTCACTGCGCATCTCTGCTACGGTGACTGAGCCGGTTTGGGAACAAATCTGTATGTCGATACCCTGACCAGTATCTTTACCGTCGTGACCGAGGCTGTAAAAACCCCTCTCTCTTCAGCACAGATTGACTCTTACAAGATCAGAGCTTTTCTCCGTAGTTGAATGAGATGATTATATTCCTGCTAGGACTTAACGGGTTGCAGTAAGAACCGTGGACAAGGCACTGCAGGAATTCATCAGGAAATTATTGGGTAATAGATTTGGTATTGGGCTTTTTGAAAATGTCTACATGAGCTGAGTACTTAACGTCTCACTGAAGTTTTGGGAGTTTAACCCAAAACCCATGTCTAACCTGATTATGTATCGCCAAAAATCTCCGTGTGACCTATATAGATCTTTGGGCCCCTGTATACCTCTTAGAAAAACAGCCTTTCACCGCTCTCTGCCCCTTTTTCCCTTCTGTAAAATGGAGGTAGCAGTTCTTCCTCCTCCTGGAGAGGAACGGGGAGGCCGAATACAAGAAGAATACTATGACTTTGGGGCTACAGATGTTCTGGGGATAAACGATACCTTGAAGCACTTCAATGTGTGCTACTAATAATTAGTTTCTGCAATTTAGAGCGTGCTTTCTGGAATGCCGCAGAGGGAGCGCTGTGGCGCTGGAGCAGGCAAGAGCCTGGGAACGGTCAAAGGATGTTGTTCTCCTAAGACCCCTCCCAGTCAGTAAATTTTGTAACACACAAGCAAACAAGCTACCAAATAAAAGTTACAGGGTGGTGATTGAACTGAGACCTGTGCCCATCGGAGCTTCTCTGGAAACTGGGCAGAGCTGGGAACAGAGGACGTAATTGAAAGCAACTTGCAAATAGCTTTACTCGCAGTGCGAAGCAGGTGCCGCAGCTGATCGCTTGTGCCGAGCACATGCCGCCGAGCAGGCACAAAGCTTTACTATTACTTTCTGTAGTTCTGTCTAGTTTTAAGAGGATATTTAAAAATTGGAATGATAATGACCTGAGAAAACATGACTTTACACCAGAAAATAAAATTGCAAGCATTCATTATCAAAGGCATACTGGCAAAGAAGTGTTAGAGAACAAGAATGCCCGATGAGGCAATGTTTTTCATCCTGCAACTGAGCACAGAAAACCTTTTCATATGCCCTAAATCTGCAGCTACAATAAAGCCTTCATACAGACAATCTGCTTAAACAGAACGTCACGCTTGCCTTTATTTTATTTTAATTGCAAAACATTATCCAGTTTCACTGCTAAAATATGCACTTCTTAAGGCGATATGCGTAACTTTGTATTATCCTCCATTTTACTTGACGTCAGTATCTCTGCAGTGATGAAATTCTAAGCTCCTGAAGTGGACCATCTATGACGCAGCCATTTCTCTATGTGGGGGAACACCATCACCTCATTGTCTTCCTAACAAGACTTATATAATTAAAAAATCCCTCTTTGCTCCGAATCTTCTGACTGGAATGGTCGGCATCCCTGTCTCTTCATCACTTAAACACATGAGCCTGTACCACCGAGACCAGTAGGGATTTTGCCGCTGTCTTTAAGGCAAGATTGAGCCCTGGGCTTCCAGGTATTTGAGATTATTATTGGCATTAATCTAATATTTAGCCCCAAGCAATAGCAGTGCCTAACTCTTAGTGCTTTTACTTGAAGGTCTTGCAGGGACTTACAAGTGGGGGTCAGCGCGATCATCCCCATTTCCAAGGTGGGAAAACTGGGGCACAAAGGGAAGAGAAAGGATGCTTCTAGCGCTGGGAAGAGAAATGAGGTCTCCTGAATCTTAGTCACTTCACTGCCTACTGAATCTCCCTAGCCTGACAGTCTGTGACTATTCATACTGCATGTAATTAAATGTACATAAATGGTGGCGGTACCTAGGAATCTGTCTGGTGATGGCTCGGTTGTTCTCCAGGCTGTACAGAGGCGTTACGGCATTTTTTCACCTCTTAATGCTAAAAGCCACAGATCAAATACTGGATTTTGAAATGTGGAAGTTTGTAGCATCAAGGGGAAAACTCCTCTTTCCCCAGCAATTGTATAACAAATTGTAGGAATTTGTCTTACAATATAAAAGTTGCACAGCCATGTGAACTGATTACTGCAGCCTGTATTTGTAAATGTAACATTGTTAGGAGCAACTGTTATCGTTCACTAGCAATGGAAACATACTGGAAATGTAGAAAATACTGGGTCTGCATTGTATTTCCCGATAAATTCCAATTTCCCTGCCGCTATGACGGAAGGAAAGCTGAGATTTGATGAACGAAATTGAGACTCACTGTGAAACAGAGCAACAGCTTTGAAGAGCTGCCAGATTTCAGCAAAGCTGAATAAGAAAGAAAAAGACATTTCTGAATAAACTGCCTTTCCCCTCTTCAAAACCAAATCACCATCTTGTAAATTATCCTCTCAGGTGAGAATCCATCCTTCATGGAACAGGAGACAGGCTGCGCGGCAGAGACAATTGATAGATGTTAAAAGACAAACCACCAAAAGACAAATATGTCTTCAGAAAACAGTATTAAGTAATATTTTAAAGAATGGCCACACATCATATTCACACAGATGCCAACAGGAAGCACAGTTCAGGAACAGAAAAGCTTTCAGATAATCTCCACCCGTTAGGAAGCCAAAACCTCAACATCACTAACACATCTTAACTCATTTTCAGAAGTCGCCCCTCCAGCATTTGATGCTGTACCCTGTATATGTTTCGTACTTCAGCACAGGTTTTTATCAAGAGGTTTATTCACTAAAATGTGCAAGATCTATAAAAAGGCTCACTACTGTTAATATTTCACATCTCACATACTTATCATATCCAGGGGACAGTGGTCTAAAGTGGGAATTTTCAAAAATGCTCAGCATTGGTCTGAAGTGAGTAGTAAAACTGTTGACTGTCAACGTGCGTAGAGCGATGCGAGTGTTTCTGCAGACCTGCGTCTCTAACTAGACCAGAAATTAGGTCATTTTGTTAAGGATTACGAGTTACAGTCAGAGACCCTAGTGAGCATTTCTCATCTAGGTCTTCCAGCCGAAGTCTTCTGCCCGTAGCCATCAACAATGATGGCTGCAATTTAACCAGGTTGGAAAAAAAGACACTACATGGTGGCAGTATATAAATGTGATTTGGTATAGCATTTGTAAGAAAATACTGGGGGAAAAAAGATTTTCTTCTTTTCCCCTCTAGTCTTGAAAAAGGACTCTCACCGTGTTGTAAAAATCTACCCTTATTTGGGCACTTTTCTATCATTTTACTAAGAAAACCCAATAATACCTGAAGTTGAGATCTGTCAGCTGTGTTTGGCTCCTGGAAAGGAACACCTGGATGTGAAACCTTAGCAGCAGGTGCCGCTAGCTGAGTATTTAGTGGCTCAACACCTCTCCAAAAAACCACTAAACCACCCCCCCCCCCAAAAAAAAAAAAAAAAAGAGTGCATGTGGGAAAGAAGAAAGAAGTTAATCAGTCCAGTTCAGGAGCAGGGAAATGAAGTTTCACAAAGGAGATTAACAAATACACACGGTCAGGTTTCCTAAAACCCCATGTCTGTCCCAGATCTTTTCAGCGTAAATGGTGGTTTCTCTCTCTGGCAGGAGTTTAGCTGAAGAGCAGGCTCGATCTGAAAAGTAACTGTAAAATGAAATGACATTGTGGGAGCCCACCGTGGTGGGGCTGGATCTTTAGCTGATGTACCGCTCGACTCCTCAGTTTCACAGGGCTTGTGAGGAATTGCAGCACCAGGAAACGCAGCCGGCTGAGCTTCGTTTTCTTTCTCTCAGGTGCACTGCTGCACAGCTGTCGGGGTGGGAAGGGGACAAGGGCGTTATGCCTGCTGCAAAGGCTCGTTTGGGGAGCTGGAAGTCTGGCTGGGCGCTTGGTCCTAGCATGTTTGCTCTCCGCAGACCAGGCTGCATTCGTTATACCTAGATACACCTGTCTCTGGTGCTCTCTATCATGATAAAGATGTTTCTCAGCTTGTGACCTCAGGTGCGCTGATGCTAGAGACGCACAGGAGTGGGCCTGAATGCGGTGTTCAAAGGCAGTGGGCTCTGCAGAGGGGTATTTAGTCGTCTGTTGTGCTGATGAGGCACGGTCTGTAACCGGACCTTCACGGGTGACGCTTTGAGGGCCTTATTCCCCATATTCACCAGGGCACTGGCTGAAAGGGAGCCAGATTTGCCTTGGTCAGAAATCTCTGCGTGGGGAAGGTGCCGGGGCACGGTTGAGGTTCTGGTGTGGGTGCCAGTGCATTCAGGGAATATGTTATAAGCGCCTCGGTGTTGTCTTTTGGGACCTCATGGAAACAGATAGGAAGGCAGAGTCACTACCCCAGCACCTCGTGATCTAAATAGACTGAGAGACGACAAAGTAGAAGGGGAACCATGTTTTGTGGCCCAGAGAACAGAAGACTGCGAGAGCCTATTTATATTTAAAATCAGAGAGGGGCAAACCTACGAGACCCTCTTGATACCAGACCAGAGGGTATGCAGGCCTTCAGAACAACCACAAACACGTTTCTCCCTTGCAAGGCTCATCATCCTAATATAGAAAGCTCCCGGAGATAACGCGAAGCTGGGCATACAGTACAGCTCCAGGCACAGGCAGTAAGTGTTGAGGCAAGAAATGACTTTTTCCTGGCATGACCCACTGCAGATTGAACTGGAATGGCAATTACAAGTTGAAGTGCTCATTTAATGTCAGTGATGTGTAAACTACGTTGCCATTGTTATTTTAGTGCTGATTTACATAATTGGCATACCCTGAAGTCACACTGCACGCACTTTCAGTTCATGCTAAAGACTTGCAGGAAGTCATAAAATTAAACATTATCTGCGCTGGAATGCAACGGAAAAGTAACTAAACTTCTGAAGGATTTCACCTCGCTCTGTGCTACCTCTCTCGCCGTACGCGCAGCGGCGAGCGAAAATCAGGTTAACAAGTGTTGGGAGCTGTTGGTGCGAAGGAGCTTTATAGCTCTTTAATTACGCTGGTGTAGTTCTAAGGTGGTTTGTTACACTGGTATGTAGCTCCCCATGTAAGCACCTCATCCTGCAGTGACGTTTTGCCGCTACAGCTGAAGTCACTCTAACGTGATAGGAAAGCCAAGAGAAGAAGGTCCACAGGAGGGATTATTCCACTCCAAATGTGCTGAATTCCTGCCTCAGATCGGTGGTTTTTCCTACATTGAAAAGTCGTATGATGGAGGGAAAAGGCCGCTCCCAAAGGAGGAGCTGGTAATGGAGCTGTCTCAGTTGTTATTGCTTTAAATCCTCCTCCGCAGTAATTCAAGGTGTCAAAGGCTGTCTGTGTCTTTTGCAAATGAAGCCCCTGAGAGGTATTCGGAAGAGGAGGTGCAGCACAGGGCGCTCACCTTGCCGGGAAGGAGCCTGCGCTAGCACTGGACCCTGGCTAATGACGGTGTGCCGCTGGTTTCGGCTTTGATGAGGACCCTAAATTGCTTGGTATCGCATACCTATGCAAGAAGGGCCAGGCCCTACCGCAGAGCCCAAGCAGACAAACAAGAGCCGGGGCGAAGGATGCGTCCCTACCCACAGGTTACTAAATTGTATCAGGATGAAGAGATTTGCCAGTATCGGCAAAGGGAGCGAGGGATGTAGCTGGGATTGGGACTCCGTTCCCGGGCCTGCCTTCTTCACCCCTGCCACCGCTGTCCTCCTCCGTGCCCGTTCGCAGCCGGGGCCGTGGCGGGCGGTGGAGGCTGCAAACCCGGGGAGGTTTCGCAGGACTCGGCCCTCGGGGCAGGTGCCGGGCGGAGGCGAGGGCCCGTGGGCTGGCGGAGGGTGTTTTGTGATGGAGCTGCCGTTTCGGGGCAGGAGATCCGCCGCATTTCCACCACTGGAGGGCAGCCACATCTTAAAAAAAAAAAAAAAAATCCCAATACAAAATCCTAAACCAACCCCTCCGCCGTCCGCACGGCCGGCCGGGGCTGAGCCCGCAGTCGGATGCACGGCAGCAGCCCTGCGGGAGGAGGCTCCTCCCGAGCCTCGGCGCTTGTTTTTCGGGGAGGAGAGCGAGGAAACCCCCGGGTTTCCAGCCGGGCTCGGGCAGCGGGCTCCCGTGCAGTGGTAGGGGCAGAAACATAAGTGTGTATATATATATTTAAAGTGCTTTTAAAGTACCGGGATTCTCCCGATACCTTACGTGACCTTCACACCTTACCACCCCGGTCGTCCGGGGCACGGCGCTAATCCGATTTGCGGCGGCGGCGGAGCCCGGCAGCGCCTCGGGGCTGCACAATGGGTCATTGTTCGGCCCGGTCCCGCGTCCCGCTCCGGCACGACCGCCCGGAGCGGGACGCGGGACCGG
>VYZW01062960.1:88079-112702 GCA_013401315.1 Balaeniceps rex
AGACCTAGATTACTGGAATGACCAGTACGTTGTCATTTTACTGCTTTCAGTATACAGACTGTTGGCATCTTGCAGGATTACTTTAAAGCTTCCCCTGCTGGAATCTCGTGAGGACACCATGGAACCTGAGATTCTTAAAAAGAAAATTTCCTCCCAGTCTCTGGGGAGAAGCCTCAGAATGCCACCTTGAGACTCAAAGATCAGAAGGAAATGGAATTGAAGTTCTCATTTTCTTAACCACTGGTATTTTTAAAGTCCATCAACATTTTTGGTTACTTAGGATTAGCAGTAACACATGTTCTAGATGATGTTATTACTGAGGGGAGGATCAAAGGCTAATTGATTCATATTTCCTGGTCTGGCGATTTTTTTTTNTTTTGTTTATTTCTCCTAAGAGATTTTGCAGGTGTGCGAGAAAGTAACCATTTGTATGTGTCCACTATGTTTGTGCCTTGCTTGGGCACAAAAAGAATTAAAACATTAAGATTACCTCTTTCCTGTCTCTCCAGTACTAATCCTTCATTACCTGTATTCCTGACAGCCTTGTCTGCAGCAAGCAGTAATGGTTTCCTAAGGTGGAGTTTCCTCTCTTTTTGGAATCTAGTCACNAATATCCCTCTGCTGAGTTACTGATTCATGCCCACTGCAGAGTTCCTCAGTGAGAAGGACCAAGTCCTGGGAAAATGGTATTGGGAGCGTGGGTGGAGCCTTCTGGTTTTTGTCGGCAGCAAAAGTTGAGAAAGTGGTCTGTGACTCTCCTGTGTGCAGGTTCTGACAAAAAAAACCCAAACAAAAACCATTAAAAAAAAAAAAAAAAAAAACAATAGTTTGCAAAAAACCCCCTATAACCACGAAGCGCCTTCTNAATAAAAAAAATGTTGTTCTGTGCTATTTCTGAGGAGAAAACCAGGGTTTCAGGCTCCATTCCTCTCTTCTTTACCCCATTAATCTGAGGGGGTGGGGGAAAAGGGTCAAATACTGGGACACTTTGAAGAGCGTGCCTTTGCCAAGCTTTGGTTTTTCTCTCTTCCTGGAACTCTCATTACATGATCCTGGTTTTCTGAGCCAATTGTTAGCCCAAGGCCAAATCCTTAACCTTGGGCTAGATAACAAAAGCACAGCTGAGGTGATCTTGACTCCTTTAAAAAGGCTGTCTACTCTTTGATGCACTCAGAATGAGACACATAATTCATTTTAATTCCAAAGGTTGTTCTTAGCATGGGAAATTAGCAACCTCTGTCATAAAAAGTCGGCATTTTGTGTGTGTGTGTGTTTTACGTTGATCTCTGTCTTCCATTGTGTCCCACATTCTGGAGGGTGTTGGTGTGTTTAGGGAGAACCTGAGACTGAATCCTATCCGGGAAGTCTTAATTTATGTAACTGCATTGGTTCATACCAAGGTCCGAAGACTTTGTGCCGATGATAGGAGTCGGCATTTGGAAAATGTAGCTTTGTGACTTGCAGCCCTAAATGAGAGGAGTGTGTAATTGGAGTGTATGCTCAAGAGAAATTAAGTTGAGATCAGGTTTATTAATGGATATCAAAACTGGCTTGTTAAGTACAGCCCTCGTCTTCAATGCAAAGACCGCGGAGGCATGAGAAAGGTCAGTGAGTGTCATACAGTGCTAATGCCTGGCAGTGCTATGTGCAGAAGCTCTTCTGGCCCTACGGTGTGGTGGCTTCTCCGACAGGTCCTTTCTGAGCTTTTTCTTTGGGAGAGGACTCTTCCATCGTATGCTCTGTTGCTGAAGTCTCGGTGCTGCTCTGAATAACTTTGAGGGTTTATTTTGTCCTGTAGTCTGGCGAGCCCGATGGCAAGAAACGTAGCATCACTGGTGGCAAGTGGGCCTAGTCACAAAAGGTAGTGGAATTCACAGCTAAGCTGACAGCAACAAGACGGGCTTCGGTGACTAAACCTGCTAAAAGGAAACGCTGCTAGTCAAATACTGCATCAGAAAAAAGGGGCAACGTAGCAGCAGGGCAACCAGACTAAGGACGGGAGAGACAGCAAACTTTACTCTGCTGCGGAGCTGGAACGTGCCATCGGAAAAGTCCCTCGCTGTCCTCGTGTGCTAATTCTCAAATAGCTCTTCCCTGCCTTATAAGTGTTTTGTAATGATGTGTACCTTAAAGAATTTGGAGATGCCCAAATGCGCTGCTGTTTATCCTGTAGGGTAGAGATAGATAGCTACATTATATGGCATAATAACAGGTTTTGTCCATTGGTAACCGGTTTGCATGCGGACCAGGTCTGGCCAGTATTAAATTGGAAAGCAAAGATGGCTTTGTGATTAAGGTGCTGGAGTGGGACGCTGGAAATCTGGGTTCAAGTTGTGGGTCAGCCATAAACTCCCTGTGTGACCTTGAGCAATATAATTATTCTGAGACTTCAAAGGTATCTAAACAATTTGGACACCCATTTTCCAGTCATTTTAATTAACTGGGGTGCTTTGAAATGCTCAGCTTTAATCTCTCTGTGCCTAGGATTCTCATTTGTAAAACCAGGATAATAATATTTCCCTGCGCATGAAGAGGATGTGCGCGTTAATGATTGGGAGGTGTGCAGCTACTCAAAATGCAGCAGATACGGAGCTTGCAAGGAGTTCAGTGAGGGGGGAGCGTGCTGAGTTTTGCAGGCATGGGGCTCAAATACATATATGGGTGCTGCGCGCCGAACAAACTTAGCCTGTTTCAGTGAGATTTGTTTACATGTGGGCATAAACTGGGGCATAGTTACTTACCGTGATATATTACCATCATATTGGTTCATGGGAGATAAATACCATTGCAAGTAAACTGCAACCAAAATATTTACTGAGAGGAACAGCTCATTTATTCAATATTTCATTTAGCTCCATAACAACATCTTGCCGTTTCTTTAGTGTCTTGCCATTCTTTAATAGAGAATATTAAACTTTTACAAGATAAAATGACTAGTTATTAACATTTCCATTTCTGTAGCTTTACTTCATAACAAGCCATACTCCCCCTTTAACATCACCTACGGTTATGTCCCTTTGCCCGGTGTTACGTGATTGTGTAATGAAAAGCCTGTAATGTGCACAGGCAGAGGGAAGGGTTAAAAGAGCCAAGGGAGTCTTTAATTCCTTCGTTTTCTGACTTTTGTGGGTTTAATACACAATCTTAACATTCCATTAGTAAGTGGTTGCATTTTTTTTTTTTCTTTTTAACTTAAGAGATTAAAGGTTCCTTCAGATTTTACATTTTTTCGCTACTCTCTTTAGTCGTGTCAGCTTTGTGCGCTGGGCAGGCAGGAAATGAAAAGCTATCCTCAGTAACCATCGGTGCTGCTCCCAGAGCCCAGCGATGGATGTCTGGGAGGTGCCTGTCCGTAGGGAGCTACTTTTCCCAAAAGAATGTCAATCAGGGTAGAGAAGTGTTTCAAAGGCCCTAGGACTTGGGCTCTTCGCTGGCCTTCGAGATGACCATCACCCAGCGCCTTTGAGTAAAGTGCTTTGCAAACAGCGTGCTGTACCGTGTTATATACTGTCAGAACATCTGATCCTGCTTGGAACAATAGTTATTGATGTGGCAGTGGTAAATATATGTTGAAATGAGGTTTCACTGTTTAAATATGAAGGAAAGAGACGGCGGCGGCTGCTGCTGTAAACAGCTTCCACTGAATTGGTTGTGTCTGTGACTTCGGTATGAATCAAATCGGAGCCCTTGTCATTGCTCCGTGCATTGGCTTAGTATGATGACTGCTTTGTAGAGAAGAAAATATGACTCTCTCGCTTCTTGTTATGATTAGTAGCGTTATGTTAGAATGGCAATGGACTAGCTTGTTATTTATCATAAGGAAGTCTCAAATCTGGCTGTCAAGATATGCTTTTCTCTCGAAAAAGCACTCTTCAAAGCACCCTTGAACCAAGTACTTCTTGAATGTGCTGACATGTATGCTTGCAGGGTAGGTGACCAAATGTTTCTCAGTTTTATTTTATAATCTGTATTATGAACATCCTGAATATTGAATGGCAAATTTTCCTCTAAAACTTCAGTGGAAGAAGATAGTGAAAACTTGGGTTGTAGTTTTTTCACTGAAATCTGACAGAGTTATAAAATGGATTTGGGGTGTAGCTGTTATTACCCAAGATTTTCCTATTTGATTTAGTTTTTTCTGAAGTGAGCAGGTAAGAAGTACTGACAAGTTATTACTTCATGCTGTGTACAAGCAAATATCATACTATTTTACGATTAGGCTAAGTAAACGTTTTCAGGTAGTCTCACCTTGTAGAATGTGGTCATTTATCTGTTTGGTAGATGTATAGTTTAAAAATAAAAGCGAACAAAATGGGAAAGAATCATGTCTAGATACGTACCAAAAGTTAAAATGACCTTAAATAAAGAAAACTGGCTCGGGTTTTTTCAGGAGAAAATAATGCATTGAATTAACTAAAAAAGATAAAGCTAAGAACAGAATATGATAATGGTTTTTTTTGTTTGTTTGTTTGGGTGGGGTTTTTTGGGGGTGTTTGGGGTTTTTTTGTCTTTTTTTTTTTTTTTAACCAATGGCCCAATTCTGCAAAAATGTAATGTTCTTATTAGCTATTTTTTAATTCTAGGCCCATGAAAAACTTTTGGACAGAACTTAACTTAGTATATTGTTACAAACTCTGATATCTGCCCAACTTTATCCAAGTTCATGAACCTTTTGAACAGCGGTCCCCCTCCTGCCCCTGGAGTTCTGGAGAGGGATTTATGGTTTCATGTGCAAATCAGTGTGAAACTTGGCACTTCTGCATGGCCCGAACCCTGACAACTCCAGGAGCACTAGGCAAAATCAGGGCCTATGAGCTCAACCAGCTCAGAGGTGAAGTAAAGGTTTATTGAAACTCGCATGAACTTGAAGTAAATTCCATTTTAAAAAATCTGTCCTACCATTGCCTTATCATTAACGTGGGGAAAATCCATCCTGCATGGGTTTTGTGAAGCTAAATTCAGTAAAACTTATGAGGTGCTCAAATAAGGATGGTGGCAGTGGTAGTGTTGGTGGGGTTAAGGACTTCTGATATATAGGAAGGAGGTCGTTGATGGGGAGATATGAATGTATTAATAGTCAGTGTATGGATAGGAGAAGTTCCTCTGAGTTCCTACTTGCTGAAGAGCCAGGGCGGGCCAGTCATTAGGGTTGTCTGACAGGGTAAATGATTCACAGTCAAATCAGGCACTCATTTACATCACCAGGCTTTTTCAGAGCCTGTGCAAACTACAAGCTCCAGTTCATACTGAAGGCCAGGTTTGCCTTTCACTTGCTCTGCTTTCAGTGGGGTTGAAAGATTATTAGGGGGAATTTGGCTGAAGGTCTAAAAAACGACTTGCCTCCTGATTTATAAACCAGCAAAGGTGCTACGTGCAGCCAGTATCCAAGTCCTTTAGAAAGAGAGTGTCAGGTTCCTAATGTTATTCAGTTGCAGTTCTGCAGATCCTGTCTGTTTTATAAGAATTGAAGTCCCTGGCAGTCACTGGAATTGACTGCTGCTGGGGATTGGGCCCACAAGGTACAGAAATATTTCTTCCTTTACTCATTTCCTGGCCTTGCCCTCTGGACTGTCTGGCTTTGGAGCTTTCGTCATTCAGGTAGGTCATGTTATGCCTCTTCTTACCAGGTCCTGAAATGAGCCAGTGTTGCTCACCTGCAGGCCCAAATTGGCTGTAAGTGAACACTTGGGGCATTAATTCTGTGTTGCGTTGCCTCTACTTCTGCACTGTATAAAGTACTCCAGGGATCCTCCACAAGTGAGGCCACGGGTGGATTTGTCGAAATGGACCTCTTTCAGAGTTGCTTGTAATTGTTGCATTTACATGGTATGGATTCCAACTGTGATCCTACAGTGTACTTACGATGATGGTACCTCGGCTTATGAAGTCACAATAGGAATATTCTGCTGTTAACGCATGCAAAAGTCTGGTTATCAAGAAGTGGGTTCATTTCTCTGACACTAGGCTAAACCCTTTTAGGAGAACCGTAACCTTGCCCACATCTGCTGGAAAGGCAGCGTGATGGGGCATAAGCAATTCGGGAGACTCACGGAGTGCATGAGGGACAACTTTTTGATGCTGGTGCTGGATGAGCTGACTGATGGAAGCACTGTGCTGGACCTGCTGCTCACGAATAAGGAAGAACTGTTTTGGGGTGACTTGGCTGCAGTATCGTGAGATGGTTGTTTAAGAACCTGAGGCAAGTAATATAATAATCACTGAAAACTTCAAGTGTGTGGACTTTGGCTTGTTCAAGGAACTGGTAGGCAGAATCTCCTGGGAGTCTGCCCTGGAGGGCAGAGAGGCCCATGAAAGTTGCTTGATCTTCAAGGACAGCCTCCTCAAAGCACAAGAACAGTCCATCCTGATGTTCAGGATGCTGAGCAGGTATAGCAGGAGGCCAGCTCGGCTGAACAGGGAACTCCTGACTAATTTCAAATGCAAAAAGGAAGAGTATGGAGGTGGAAGCAGGGACAGGCAACCAAAGAGGAATACAGAAATGTTGCCTGGGTATGTAGGAACAGAGTTAGGAAAGTCAAAGCTCAGCTGGAGTTGGAACTGATGAGGCTTGTGGAGTGTAAGCAGACCATTTCTACATGTACGTCAGCAACATAAGGGAGACCAAGGAAGATGTGGACGTTCTGCTGAATGTAGCAGGTAATGTAAAGGCATGGGAAATGGCTGAAGTATTCAATGTCTTGTCTTGGTCTTTGTTGGCAAGATCTGCTTTCAGGCCTCTACGCATAGTGGCAGAGTTTGAGGGAAGAGGTGGTACCTCCATTAAAGAATTAAAGATCATGTAGGTAAACGTGGCACATACAAGCCCATGGGGCTGGACAGGATGCATCAGAGGGTGCTGAGGGGCTGATACTGTTTAACATCTTCATCAGCAACGTGATCAAAGAGACAGAGTGCATCCTTAGTGAGTTTGCAGGTGATGCCAACCCAGGAGAAGTGGTTGATGTGCTGGAGAGCAAGTCCGCTGGCCAGAGGAACCATCTGAGAGATGAGCTGGAAGAATGGGCCAACAGGAATCTCCTGAAGTTCAACAGAGATGGATGCAGGGTCCTGTGCCTGGGACAGAAACACCCCATGCCCGGATACAGGGGTAGTATCTTGAATCCCGGGGAGATGGGAGTCCTGACAGACACCACATCCAACGTGCATCAGCGACGTGACTCCTGCAGGAATGAAAGCCACCTGCGTGCTGGGTTGCCTGGAGGGGACTAACCTCCTCTGCTTGCGCTCATTAGGATGCCACTGGACTACTGTGTCCAGTTTGGGGCTCTCTGGTAGAAATACTGGCAAACTGGAGAGAGCTGAGAGCAGCTGTGGTGGTTAGGCAGCTAGACTGTGTGACACATGGGGAGAGGAGGGGGAACCTTAATTGATTTAGCTAGGGGGAATATGATTGCACTCTTCCATGACCCAAAAGGAGGTAATAGAGAGGATGAAGCTAGACTCTTCTCAGTGGTGCACAGTGGAAGGATAGGACGCAGCTGCCACAGATTATAGCAAGGGGAAATCTGACTGAATATAAAGAAAAAATTCTTCACAGCAACAGTGGTTTAGCACTTGAGCCCTGAGAAGTTGTAAAATTTCCACTTTTGGAGATTTCCTAGACTTGACTAGTCAAGGCCCTGAGCAACCTGATCTAACCTGAAACTGGATCTGCTCTATGAGAGCAGGAGGTTGGATGAGATGAGCTCCAGAGGGTCCCTTCCAACCTCAATATTTCTGATTTTGTGACATAGAGAAAACCCATTGAGCAAGAGTAATAGGTGGAGCAATATGAATGTGGTGAGTTCTTGTTTCTGTGTATACCATGTTATTTCTAGTTTGTGCTCCATTTAACAAGCAGAGAAAATGAGAAAATGGTTCATTTCTTTTTTTAATTTTTTTTTTCCCCTCCCCAAAATCATCAAAAATTTGTGGGCAGGGGGTCTGCTGCAGTATGCAGATTAGGACATCACATTTGTTGAAACACTGTGTCCAATGTCAATGAAATAAGATAAGAAACAACTGCTCACTTATTTCTGGCAGGCATTTTTTTCTCATAAATATCAGTTTTGAATGAATCCTAACAATGGGTTTAAAAAGGTCTTTGTGCGGACAAGAGAGACTATAATGCTAACTTCGATATGAACTTCTACAACAAAAATTATTCAGTACAGGGTGGTAAATGATTTCAGCAGGAAAAATAAGGAGAAGTATTTTGTATGTTTGCTCACAAAAATCATCGCAGCGTGGATGAGAAGATGGTATAAGGACATCTTTGACCAATTAGAATAAAAATTAAAGAAAGACAGGAACCTGTTTGCAGCCACTGACACCTGTTAAAATTCAAGGCCACGCTCGAATATCAAGCTTCTGCCGAAATACGTACGGAGTGTATTTTTATGTTTTAAATATGTCTTCCCATCCTGGTATTTGCAGGTGCATTGTACTGAAGTGAACACAATCATTTTGTTAATTGCAGTTCAAGCTCATTAGGGAACTATAAAGGCAGAAGAATGAATGTAACCGTGCATTAAATGGTAAATGATTTTGGGGTGGGAAGCAGTCAGGTGTGTTGCCCTAGGCTATGATTTTCCCCAAATTAACATACATAGCAAAGAAAGAAAGAATGAGGCGGGTGGGAAGAAAGAAAGGCCACAGGTCACCAAAGCAAACCTCCCAAACTTCAGTGACGCTGAAGGGAAACGCTAGTTGCTGAAGTGCTGAGAATCTAGCTGGTACTGGCTCGCACCGGGCAGCTTTTGTGTTGGTTTCGGTTCATTCAGGCCAAATATGGTGAAATCCAAATGAACTCAGCATTGTTCAGGTAGTTAACATGTAACCGAGCAGAGTTTTGGAAAGTTTTACTGCAGCCTGCAAGACCTCTCCGATGTGCAACGTTAATGACCCTTATTACAAAACCATCTTGAGGTAGTGTATGCTTGAGCAAACAGCCAAACATTTCCCCTCAGAGTTTTGATGGAAGATTCGTAAACTTGAAAATGTGTTATTGCAAAGCTTGGTTGCTTCCATCTCCCTACCGGACTCTCAAGCCAGCAGGGATCCACAGGTTTCCAGATGGTCGTACAAGCATATTTTGCTGCCTCAGAATAATGATAGTCCAGTGAAATGAAAACCTTGGCCAACACTTCAGATTTGAACAGCAATACTGAGGGTCTCAGTGTTTGGGTGTCTAGATGGACATGGCTCAAAATGTAATTTCTTCGGATTGCCATGATTTGGATCTCCTGGAAAATCACGCTTCGTTATGTTGCCTCTTGTTTTCCATTTTACCTTTGCTCGAAGTGGAAATACTTGTTTTGAGAAAGGAGGAAGGTGCTAGGAGAAGTGAATGCAGAACTGAATGAAAATTTCCCCCTGGAATTTTTTCAACCGATACCCTATTTTATGTAGAACCCTGTATTTTTTCTTTTCTGTTTGTCAGTTTCTTGTCCGTTTGCTGAAAGCATTTCCATTTTCTGCTGCTCTCGTGAATTGTTGAACCAGTCACCAAAGTTAAAAGTTGCATAACTTTCACAATATGGCTCTCATATCTTAATGGCAATTGAGGTGCAAATGACCTGAGGTTTTTTAAAGCTTTCGGAAATATAGCTGGTTTCTGTCTAGTCCTAAAAAAAATTTCCTTTGATAGAAAAGAGAGAGATAAACACCATTATTTATCAATGTTTATATCTGGTGAAACTACATGCTCCTTAGCCATTGTTTAATTCTATTTGGTTCAATTTCTTTGACCTTTAGTTGTATCCCAAAGAGAAAATAGACACCTGTGGACAGTATTCTCTCAGAGCTTAAACATAACTATGAAAAGCAATTAGTCTGAATTAACAGAAGTGTGTATATTAGTCATGAATTTTATAATTATTCAGGAAAATAATTGCACTTCTGCGGGACTGTCAAGCCCAGAAAGGGTGTATAATAGACAGGAAGATTAATGTTTTTTTCTCCTCCCCTCTCGCATATCTGGCACTGCATAGGGTCAGGGAAGAGCTTCTGGGATGGACTTGGTTGAATCTTTTCCAGCAAATCCTCTGTTCTTTGAAGTCCCAGCTTTGGCAGCTGCTGCCAACTTTACTGTCCAACAGGAGACCAGTAAAACCAGATTTTGCTGGTAGGCCAGGTCTCCAAGATGGTTTCCTTTTGTAGAACCAAATATGGGCAGTTAATTTGCTTTTGGCTGTATATTGTATTTGACAAGATGGGTATTTGTTCCTAATGGCTTAAACACAAAGGTGTGTACTCTTGTCTACTGTGTCGATTCCCAATTAATCTGCTGGCAGTTCGTTTTAGCACATTTCTTATTTGCCTGTTACGTATGGTAGGTCTGCAAAGAAAATGTATACAACTTTGTGAGTCTAAAATGAAAGTTCTCAGCTTGAGGTAGACAGGTGATGAGCTGTTCCAGCATAGCCAAGTGAAGGAAAAGTAAGTAAAAAAACCTCTTGCCTGACAGCTGATCAAAAGTATCAATATAAAAACCCAAAACAAACACACACCCATGGCCAGACTGGTACAAAAGTTGTCTTTATTGGTGGCACGTGGGCAAATATAGTGGAAATACTTTTTAAAATATTACAGGAAGGAATTTCAGCCATCGTGGGGTTTTCTGTTCTAATGATGGGTGGATCTGTAATATAAAACTTCCCAGAAGTTTGCTGTAAATCAGGAACAAACCCATCTCTTCGCTTAACAACGCAGAAATTTCAGTGGCAGTGCTGCTCTGCGTGTGTGTGTTTGTGCACGTATGCGTGCATGGCGTGTGGTTGATGTGGGACTGGCACCACCAGTTTTTTGGAAAAAGGAAAAAAGAAGTTTCGCTTGCCTTGAAACAGTAAGATATCCGCCAATTTGAGCAGCTCTAGCACCACCGTGCTGTTGAGATTTGGCAGGAGAGTGACTTTCACTTCGTTTTCCTGCCAAACTCGGCCACTTAATTTCATTTCAAACCTCTCGGTTTGCACGTGCTCGGCTGATGTTTGAGGGAGAAATCCCGTCCTTGCAGAGCCGGCTCGGGCTTCTCCCTGCTGCGCGGGGGCTGCTCTCCCACAGCCCCCACCCATGACGGGTCCGTCCCTCAGGGAGATGGAGGGGGGCACGGGTGAGAGAGGAATTGCTCTGTAATTGCAGCTGTATTTTCAGGATGGGAGTAACCTCGGGAAAGCCTGCATGTCTGGTTGAGTATCTCCCTCTGTACTCACGGGAGGGGGATGGATGTTTGCAAAGAGCTGCTCTGTCCCCTTGATGCATAGATACATATGGAATAGAGTAGAAAAGAGAGCAGGAGACTTTCGTATTTTGGGGAGGTGGTAGAAAAGTTTGTGTTCAGCATGTTTCCTTCCAGAAACCTGAAATGGGGCTGGTGATTCCTGCGTTTTGCCCTTCTCAGCAAGCATCCGCAAAGTCCCCGGACAAAGCGTGTGCTCAGCTCCCTCTTTTTGGCACAGCAGAAGGCAACATGCTCTCCTTCACACAGGTACTTTGTCAGCTTTAACTACTGGAGGTCTCTTCAATAACTCCAGGGGTCCCAGCCCTGCTGGAATTTGCTTCCAGCTATGCAGTGGATTTTTGTAGCTTTTTTTTTTTTAAAGTCCAGGACATCACACATGTGTGTGTGTGTGTGTGTGTGCAAACTGTATTTAAAAATGCTTAGGATATACCAAAATTATCTTTTCTCTTCCCAGCCCTGCTCCCATCTTCTGTGTTATGATACAGTCTTTAATTAGACCACTACAATTACAGACCTGCTTGGGGAATGAATCAGGGTTGTGTGGTAAAAGACACCATTGTCCAAGGATCTCTACCCCGTTTCTGGCAGGAGTGGAAAGATGAACGGTGAATGAGGCAGGGGTTTGTGGAAAGAGGAAAAAATATTAAAGGCTGTTCAGATGCACACAAGAGAATTAGCACTTTCAGTGCTTCTGCCAGAGTGATTCCAGACAAGTTACTTAAACCAAACTCTTCATGGGTGGTCAGTAATTAAGTGTTCCTCATATTCTGGGTATCTGACTTGAAACCCAGGGGTTTGACCTGAAATCCTGAGGAGTCACAGTTGCAATAGAAGCTCAGGAGAGTTGCAGTATAGAAAAATATCATCGTAGCGCTCTGGAAAATGAAAAGCCTTTGGCATGCTCAGCTGCACTGTCCCCATAGCTGTGAATCCTTCAGCTCCCCTTTTCCTTCCTCGCTTCCCAGCCTGCAAAATGGGGGGAAGGTCGTCCCTTCGCTTTGTTGGGAAACAGTGAAGGTAAATTCAAGTTTGTGACGTGCCTAAGTAATAACATCAAGAGTGCCATAGCAAAACAGATGAGGACATTGCTAGTTCTGCGGCTGGGTTTGAGTCCTGTGCAGCAGAGCGGGCCTGGGAGCATGCAGTGCGCACGGAGGCTCGCATCGATAATTGAATTGCTTTGCGGGGTCAGACCAGCCCCTTCCTCGCCCTGGCCGAGGCCGGGGCAGGCACCCTGCGGTGAAAATAGGAGTGTGGTCATATCACTACAGGCTGTGTCATCATGCACATGCATGAGGGGGGGTAAAATTGCTCCATTTACCGTAATTCTGGCTTTTCCTCACTTTTGAGTGCTTGGCTTTGCAAGAACATTAAGTCTTCTTTATCTGTTTTGTGAGTAACAAACATCCCTATGCGCCCGCCAGCAAAGAAATGCTTTCCTAATGGTCCTTTAAGGCAGAACGCGCTGCGTTAGTGGCTTGTTATTAGGAAGAAAACTTGGAGGCACAAATGTTGATCTTTTACTGCACAGCAGTTTATGGCTGGATAAAAGGTTTCTGAAAATAGGTTTGATTTAAATAAAACAACTATCTCCACTTTAATTTTTCATGTGCGAGCGCTTCAGAGAGCGCTTCTGTAACTTCATTACAACGCATGCCATTGCGTGCCAAATTATAACTTTCAGGATCTTTGAAATTAGGCATCTGTTATCTCTTGCCTGGGGTTTACTTAAGGAAAACAAGAATTCAAAACATGAATGCACACAATCTTTACAAAAATACTGATGTTTACAGTTTGACCTTTACTTTCTAGTGTTTACCTAAGGGCTAAGTATTTGGAGTTATGCTTTGACTTATAAATGTTTATCATCTAATAGGAATGGTATCAGAGTTCTTACAAAAATAAGAGTTCCCTGGAATAATTTGACCAAAAAAAGAACTACAGTGAGGGGAAGGGGGGGGCGGGGAAAGGCTGAAAGAAAGGATTAGGACTTTCTGGCATCGCTGTAGTTTCAATTGAGAACAGTCTGGCCAGGGCAGGTGTCCTTGCCGTGCCACACGCTGCTCCACAGCCCGGCCCCGGGCTGCTCCTGTCCCCAGGTAAAACCCAGGGCCCTCAGGGAGACCCTGAAGGCCAGCCCTCAAATCTGGTAGCAGTGTCCTAGCTGGGGAGGATACAGGATGAGACTTGAAGCTTAGTCAAGGATGGCAAAGGTGGAAGCAGCTACGGCCTCGAGGAGGTGCAGTGGTCACAGCAGGGGGATCTGCGCAGGAGATGTGTGCAAGGCATGAGGCTCAGCCTCATGCACCTCCTGCACCTCAGGAGGTGCAGAAGTAGTGCGAGTGAAGGTGCAAGCTCATCCCATGTTATAAACCTTTTGGAAGCCAACTCACAATATTGGGGCTCTCCCACAGCGATGTAGGAAAACCTATGCTGCTATTTTTTGTTCTTTTGTTTTCCTACAACATTATGTAGAAGACTATAGGCTGTCTCTCCTCCTAAGACTGAAACAGGTGGAATTTCTAATCGGTGTTTTTTGAGAAGCTGGAAGAGGGACAACGAGGTGATGGTGTGTTGGGGGAATGGGGATGGGGCCAGATAGGGTGTAGGAAGGGCCAGAGAGAGCTATAATGTAGCTCTAAGCTTACACTTCATCTCCCTTACCATGGAGCATTCTGCTTTTCTAATTTCCTGAGCACCTGAAGCTGCTACCATTCTTTGTAGGAGATGCTGGGGTCTTCCCTATCTGAAAAAGTGGTGCTCTTCAACATGCCTTTTCCACACAGGTGCAGGAAGTCAGTAGGAATTTGGTTTAAGAAAGGTGGCTCAATGCCATTACTGTGTCCTTTTTCTCTGCTGATGTAAACACGCTGAGACGATGTTTGGATTCTTCTGCTGTTGGTGAGGACAACTCTGGGTCAGTCTTTGGTCGGTTTCTTTTATCAATTCTGTTTATTGATGAGCTTATCGCTTGCCTGCCTGCTTGATTTCTTTCCCTTCTTGTACCATTTTTTTACCCAGCTTAAAAACACACAACTCTTCCCTCCCTCTCCCCGAGAGCAGCACCCAAGTATTTCCACATATGATATAGCTACAAAGCTCAACACGGTCATTGACTCTATCAATAGCCTGGTGAATGTGGGCTTATTTCAAGCCACACCCATGATCTGGCATATTGCTGTGATGAAACAGAAGTTTATAGGAACAGACTTTGCTGCTGCTGCAGCATTTTTTATGGCCCTAATGCACCGTTAGTGTGCAACAGTGCCACCATGTAGAGGGAAGGCCTGAAAGTCAATGCAAAGGCAGCCAGTTCTGGTTTCTGCTGTCTTGACCTCAGATTTTCATGTCCTCTGTAACTGGGTGGGCTTTTGAAATGCTCTTGAAGCAGTTGCGGATCTTGGTGGGGTTTTTTTGGTTTGGGGGTTGGTTTTTTTCCCAGCTGAATACATCAGGTCCTGCATGTTTTTTAGTCTTGCTCCAGATGTGAACTCCATGATTTTAATTAGCCGTTCTCCAATTAGCTTGCTGTGGAGAGGAAGAGGATTATATTTACAAGAGGTGGCTATTTTTCTTGAAGTAAGAGGGCACTCCCTGGTCTACTTCAAGACCATCGGGTATAACTTGGCTCCTGGGGTCAAACATACCCATGTTCTTGCTGCCCTGCTTGCCTGTGCCAATGTATAGCGTTTGGTGGGTCAGGACAGGGCTGTAAGTGATGAAACGAACACAAGGGTATTTCTACTGCTGCACTGGCTTGCGAGTGCCCTTGAAATGTATAGTGTTTAAACCTCATTCTCTGCTGAATTCCTAAATTTGGACAGCTGAGCTTTTGATGCTCCTGCACTGCAGCTTGTCATCGACAGTGCAAGCTGGAGGTAAAACACTACTGTTCTGATGGGATTTTTGTACTGGATTTTTTCACTGGCCCATTTGGCTACACAAGCCGCAAGTGAATGGCGAGTCATGCCCAAACATGCCAAGGAGCTCCGTTCAGGTGGTATCCCCAGACTTAATCATTTTGCTCCAGTCAGGGAGAAACGCAGTTGAAGCAAATGGCACTTTTGAGTGAGGAGGGTGGCCGAGCTGAGCTATGGAGAGCTCTGGATCAGTGGGAGCACCCGCAGTGGAAAGCACGTGGATGGCAAACCAGGGAGACGTCGAGCGACAAAAAGCTGTCGTGAGAAATGAGGTAAGAGGGGAGGTGAGGCTTTGCCTAGCTCTTGCCCTTGGTCCTAGGCTGGATGATGTTTCTCCTGACCTTCTCCATCCCTTCTGATTTCTCTGTGCGGTTTGATTTGTCCAGCTGGAGTAAATGGGAAGATGTCAGACTGCTGCTTCCTAGAGATCATGGCCCTTGTCACTGCCCAGAGGAGCAGCATTGGCCACGGGAGTGCTGATCCCATTGGCTTTGGAGGTCTCGGCACACTCTTGGTGATGCCAGGGCAGCTCTCAATCATGGTCCCAGGGGTGAACTTGACTAAGCAAACTTTGCTGGCTGATGGGGTCACTGGGGCTTTGTTTAATGTAATTATCACGAAGCTCCTGCAGACCTTGCTGGATGAGGAGTCTATATGAACTTCCAAAACCTTGGAGAGACCTTTCCATGCACTATTCCATTTTTTTTTTTCCAAATTTATGGCAAGAGAACAAAATGTGAAGCAGGTCAACAAGTCTTCTGCCAATGCTTCCGGCATTATCCATGATTCATTAGCCCAGCCTTGAAGAGATGTTCAGAGGTCCAGTAAAACCTATTCAAGATCCTGTTTTGAAAGGCGTGCAGGAATAGGGAGCAAGAGGTTCTTTACAATGTAACGCCTTCCCTTTCTCTTCAGGAACAGGGTTGATAAGTTCTGTTTCCTGCCAGCCTTTGAAGCTGTTTTTTTTGATGTATATTAAATAGTGCTCAGCCACATACTCTGATGTGGATGGGTTTGCAGGACTGGTGGTAAGGAAGACAGGCCCACTTCTGTCCTGTCCTCCTCCCTGTGTAACCTTACACTATAGAGTAAGAGCAAAGTGCGTGTAAAATACAACTTTTTGAGTTCAGATGGCATTTTCTATGATTGTTCCTGCAGCATGTATGATAAACAGCCACTGTGATTCAGAGGGAAAAAAAAAAAAAAATCCTAGAAATAGCATTTTTAAGCAAGTCTCAGTGTAATTCTTCCAACCTCTTTTGGGAAACTGAACTGTATATAGATGTAAAGTCAAACTCAGCTTTTTTGACCCAATAGATGTAGAATAGGTAGAAATGCGAACATAATTCCTTAGATTACACATTTATCAGAGTTTATGATAGAGGCAAAGCGGCTCATTAGCTTGTATCGAGTGGAGAACAACAAAAAAAAAAATCTTCAGAGGTATCGAGTTAGATTCTAATCTCAGTTACAAGAGATGCAGCTCCAGTGGTTTTGGTAAAGCTGTTCCTAATGGATACAGGTCACTTAGGGCAGAATGAAGCCCATCCTGTTTTACAAGTATTTAATTCCAGTTCATATGTATTAATAGATGATGGCAATGCTAATTTGGTCCGAGTGCTTGAGGTGGCCTGTGGACGTACCAGCTGGAATCATCTGGCCACAGGAAAAGCAGAGGGTCTCAGTTTTAAGACAGACCTGCAGAGTGAGTGTGGACTCACGTGTTTATTCTAGGAATTACTTTCTCTAGGTTATGTGAGAACACTTTTTTTGCTCAGTTTGGAGCAATTCCTCTTCCAGATTAGTGGACAGAATTTGGATTTAGGGTTTGCTAAGAGAAATGCTTGGCAGGATCCGTCTTGTTCTGTCCCATGTCTTTTGGGGTATTTCAGCTATTTTTCCTCTGCTTTCAGCATTGTGGTTTCTAAACGCCTCCTCCTTTCAATGGCCACTGCAGATGGATTCCTTTTTCTCTCTTTTGAACTGTCTAACCAATAGACTGAGCAAAGTGGAAGTGAAGCCACTGCTGGACTAGTAGTCTTTCAAGTCAAAGTTGCATATCATCTGTTAGGAAAGCTATCCAAGTCAAACGAGTGTTTCTGTGGAGTGGTTGAATTTGGTAACTTAGTGTCTGAATAGTAGCATTTTTTTTTTTATGCAAACATTCCAGTACTTCTTTCCAGTTTACCTACCTTTCCAAACAGGCCGTTGTCCAGTGTTATCTCTGAAACCACTGCCAGATAACACTGGACAATGCACTAGTGCAGCACAGACACTGGTTGGTTAATTATCAACTCCTCTATCAATACAGTTTTAACAAGGGAACTTGTCTTAATGGTATGACTGGTTAGGAAGTTAGCTTGTTTCCTCATTCTGCAAACGCTGTTACCGGTTTTATGTTGATGACTGCATGTTTTGGTCCAGATTTTGAGTTTAATGTACATCCACGCTGACTTCACTGCAGTTCTCATGTGCTTGTAGGTATTGCCTGATGACCTGGATGGCAGGCTTTTACCATTCAGTAGTAAAAGAAAAAAAAATTTTAAAAAAGACAGGAAAAACCACAACAACCCACCAAAACACCCCCAAAACACACACAAAAACCCTCAAAAAAAAAAAAAAAAAGCTATTCCATTAAAACATTGGATTTATATGCCATTGGAGGGTCCAATACAGAGCAAACATTTCCTTTCAAGTTTGTAAGCCGCGTGCTGGGAAAAGCAAACATCTGAAGGGCAGAGAAGTTCAGGCCCTGCCATCCAAGACCAAGGCTGTGTGGCTAGTGCCAAGCTGGATGATGAAGATCCCAATGGCCAAACCACCGCTGACCGTAACAACACACACTTTTTCCTGAAACTTGCTTTTTCTGTGCTTTTCTCATACCTGCATTGTGTTAGCATCACTTTGTACTGCAAGATGATTAGGTCTTTTAAAAGAGGGACCTGCATTTACTCTGAGGGAAATGAGATTATTTTTCCAACGCTGTTGCCCTCCCCAAACTTTCTTGCCGGAGGGGAATCGTGTTAGATTAGTGAGGCAAAATGAGAACTCCTGGGGTTGGAGGTTTGCTGGTGAATGAGCACTCCTCTTCATGGCCACATACACTTTTCTAGCATGTTACCTGTTTATCCAGATGAATTAGACTCCTGAAGTAGCTCTAGGGCAGAGGAGGTTGTGTTAGCTTTGAACTAGTGCAGTTTTCTCACCCTCAAAGCGATATAGTTCATCTCTTTTGAACCTAGCAGAGGGTTTTAATACCAGCAAAAATCCAGAAGGAAATCCCAAACCCAGCATTTTGGTAATTCATCTCAACAGCCACGATAGCTGACGTTCAGCCTGCCTGGTGAAGGAGGAGCCCATGAAAATACCCTTGGAAGCTGGGGGATTTTAAAGACTCCTGGTTTGTATGTGGGACTGACTGGAGACAGAAAGCAGCAATATATCAGCTCAGAACATGCCATTATTTGCAGGGAGACTCCAGAATCCCGTTTCCTTGGCACAACAACAAGTCTAAGGATGCTCCTTGTGTTTTCTGTCATTCTGTGAGCTTTCACCCCAAACCATTCTTAGGTTTTGGGTGAAAGGCAACATGTGTGGCACCTATTTCCATTTACTGATTGGGGAAGAAGCTTCACCAAACGCTCTTTATCCTAAAGCTTTTAATAAACAGTTTGCAACTGAGCTCTATTCAACAGAATTATAAGCAATTTTAGTTGTCGTTGCTAACGCAGACACAATCACATTTAAACCCAAGGGTCTGCTGTTAAGAGTTTTACCCTGCTGGCATGGCCAGTCTTTTTTTGCAGTCGATGCCTAATTCCAAGCAGAATTTAAATTGCTTCGCTCATCTGGCCCCTACATCCACTACACTCCTCTTTTCACGTTTCTTGTTTGCTATTGAACTCTGTAGTCTCATAATAGTACCCTGAGAGTGTGAACCTCGTAGCTCCACTTGCAGGTCAATGCTGCTCTCTCTGTTCCAGTGTACCGGGCACTGCCATGCCAGACCATCCCTGCGCCGTCACTGTCAGCAGAGGGATGCTGGTTTACCCGGTAGAGAGACTGCACTGTCTATCAGCATGTTTCCTATTGCTGAGGATTAGAAAAGCTTCTTGCTCTGGGAGCAGATGGCCACTTCTCCACCCATCCTCTCAGGTATGGGGAGGCAGCCAAAAACCAGCTTAAAAGAGCAAAGCGTAACCTGTTCAAAGGAGAACAGAAAGGAACATTTTTCAAACAGCTTAATGAAGCACTTGTTAAGGACTGCCAGGGACAGATTTCCATTCTACACAGGATATTCATTAGAAAAGTAAACACCCTCCAGCACCATTTGTAGGAACAAAGCAGCTTGCATTTTATAATGAGGTGTTAATTTAATGAAGGAGGGGGCTGGCAGAGGAGCAGGAGGCAACTAACCAAATGACAGACATCCTTTCCTTGGAGGACGGGGCAGCCATGCCGTCCTGCTTTGCTGCGTGGTGGAGGGAGATGAGCACTGTGCGCTACACAGCAGGCAGGGACGGTCCTGGGCTGAGGAGCTGGGGGGATGCGGAGTTTGTTGGCCGACATGCGGTGGTTGAGTTGAGGCTCTCCAGAGCCAACTGTCTCAGCTGAAGAACCAGGTTCCCCTCAAGGCTATGGTTTCAGGGTAACCTTTTGGGCAGTTTTTTTCAGGTACTGAGGCACAAGGGTCTCTGGGATGTGTAGCTTCAATGCAGGTCATCTGTACAGCTTTGGGAGTTGGGGATCTTACAGCTTCCACTTTCACTGCCCCTGGGCAGGAACCCAAAAACCCATGCAAGGGGGGGCCCCCCATGCTCCTGCTCTGCACCCTGCTCCAGGGCCTGAAGTCCTAGCGCTTCCTGAGTCTGCTGTCAGGGTCCCCGATGCTTATTGTGACCCTGGGGCAGGGTAAAGTAGCAGGTACTCAAGTGTGGAAGGAGCCAGCTATTTATTTATTCCGCAAGGAATCAAATCCTGGGGAAAGGTTTCGCATTTTTTTCCCCTTAAAATGAAACAAAAAATCCTGAATAATTTCCTTTCTGTGGGCAATTTTCTTTATCTTTCTGAAGCTGATCTCACACACAGACACTCATGAAATGTCACAGCTTCTTGCAAAATGGAAGCGTGGCAGTTCAACCACCTCCACTCTGGTTAGGATGTCAATGGATTTGTGATTTGCTGGCTAGAAAGAGCTGGTCTAGAGCTAAGGTGTAGTCACCAGTGGGTCATCCCGAATGATGCACTGCTCTGGGGTCACTCACAGGAAAGGGGGATGGAGAGTCCCAGCCTGCTTTTCTGGAGGGGTGAGAAACGTCAGGAACATTTTGCTCTGCTGCTGCTGGGGGATGAAGGTAATCTGTGTGCTCCCAGGATTAGCCAGATGTCACCGAGGGAGAGCTGGGAGGCGAGGGCAAGTTTTTCTGCATCTCCTGCCAGGACTTTAGCCTCAAGCTTATCCCTTATTTTCATACGTGTGTGTTTCCCACCAGGGAATTTCTACCAGAGCATTCAACCTGCACAGTCGCTCCCCGTGGGGACAGGGCCAAAGCTAACCTGCCCTCCCAGCTCCGGGAGAACGGGAGCAATTGTGGTGCTTGGCCAGGGAGGAGGTTTAGGAGTCAGAGGGAAAGCACATGACGTGAGGCCAAGTCTTATTAATGACGCTATCCTGTTTTTGATCAGAGCATACAGCAGACTGGAAAGGAGAGCAAAAATAAGGCCACAGGAGAAATTTTGGCCACGAACCTATATAATCAGTCTGAACATTGGCACGAATGAGGTAATTTCTCGTGTTTATATTTTTACATGCATTGTATGCTCCCCGTTCCTCCTCCTCGTGTCACTGTGATGTGAAGGGAATTTCCTGCGCACACACGGTATTGTTGTTGCAGGGCTTTTGTGAACATAAACCACTTCAAGTGGCAAGGAGAAATAATACTCTGTTCTGGCAGTAAAAATACAAAGTTAGGAAAACTCCCACTCTCTCAAATCGTTTTACTTCTGGTTGCTTGCTGAATATTTTATTAGAAGATTAGAAGGAGAAGTGGCTGCATTTAGCAGCTGCTGACACGTTTCAGCACTCTCAATACGTGGAGGTCAGCCCTTAAGCGCTGTAAATCAGCCTGACTTCGCTGCAGCCTGGCCATGCTATGGCAGCTGAGGAGGAGGCTTGTGGAAAAGACCATCTGGAGCCCTCCTCTCCTAGTATATTGTAGATTATCTATCAGATCTACAAGCAAAAAGCATCTTGGAATGGTGAGTTTTTTCCTCGCGGACTCTCAACTTTAGGTGTATGCCACTCATGCTAGTGGGACAAGTTGAAAATATGTGTCCCCTTTGTCTTCTGGTTCCCATGAAACAGATATATTTCTTTGGCTATAGAATAAAAATCCTGGTTTGCACTTGGAGTGAAGGGTGATGGGGTGCAAGGTCTGCAACCAGCACTCAGATGCGGTCAGCCACAGGGTCCTTGTCAGTGGGCCAGATTAGGAGTGATGCAAAATGGCTGCAATATTCCAGCAGAGTCCAATTAAAAGGAGCTGTGCAAAGGCAAATCGCCCCCGGCCACCCCCTCGCTCCTGCCCCCAGCAGTTGCCTCAGCTGCGAAGCTGTTGCTTAAGGGCAGCAGAGCTTTCCTGCCGAGGGCGGGCCAATAAAGCCATCCCTGAGCTACGTCTCCCAGGCCTGAGGCCAGAGGGCACGGCGTGCTTTTAACACCAGAGCTGTGAAAATGCACTGTTTAGGCTTGAGGAGAGCGAGCCATAACTGAGAGCAGCCCCGAGGCTGCTGCGATGGGCGCATCTCCCCTCTCCCTCCACCCCCTGGCAGCACATCCCCTTCCCCAGATGGCATCAGTTTGGCAACACAGAGCTGGTGGCCGGGCTCCAGCCAGAAGCACAACTTTGCTTCCTATACGTATGGCCGATGTCCTACCTCAGCCTCTGAATTCAGGCAGGGCAGCTGTCACCAGCGAGGTGACAGGCACGGGGCAGCGCTGTGTTCCAGCGGCCAGACCTGAAAGCAAAACAGTGGTGCCCCAGACACCGTGATAACACACCGCTTCTAAAATTATGCTTGGAAGAGGCTTCAGAGTGCAAAAAAACAACAGAGAAAGAAAAAAAAAAAAAACCTGAACAAAAAGCCAACCCTCATGTAAACCCCAGGGCTGGAGGAATAAAGTGCCAGAAAACATTTATATTGGGCTCCCCTGATATCAACACAGATGAAATGGATCCCCATGCTTCCCTCCCAACCACAGGCTCTAAAGTGGATTCCAAATCCCATCCCCACTTTAATTTAAGGGCCTCCCAATTAGACCGTTGGATGCCTTTCAAAGCTTTGTATAAATTGGAGATTATGCATCTAGCAGCAGAGGCTCGTCTCCTCTCCGGAGCAGCCACCAGCCATAGCTCACTGCCCAAGCAGTCTGGGCCTCTGGCAGGGAAATTCGGGGGCTGAACGCGGTGGCCGGGTGGCCCATGGAGGGCAGCTCCGGCCTCGCTGCCCCGGGGCTGGTATCTGCTCCAGCCGCTCGGTATTAGAAAAACCTCAGTGCTGCGGGGGGGCTGGAAGCGGCAGGGCTGTGGGAGTGAGTGATTTCTCCGGCACGCTGACCAAAGTGGAAAAATCTCAGGAGGGGGGAAAAAAAAAATCCTTTCAGGTTGATTTGACATGTTTTTGCTGTTCTTCCTCTTCCTCCCCCGAATCGGCAATCAAAAAAAACTCATCACAGAACATGGCACAAATTCAAATAGTTTTGGTCAAGCTGTATTTTTCACAGTTAATTTTAAAGATTTTTGTTGTTGTTGCCCAGACCAAGGATTCTCCTGTATTTTCCTAATAAATAATACAGTCCTAGGTGGTGGAAGGTTTTCATGGGAGAAGGAAGAATCAGAGATTTTTTCATTCCTGTGTGAACCTCAAGCGTTTCCTCCCATCCCTCTTGCGTCCTTCCCTCCTATCTGCCTTTCCTCCGGGGGCTGCACCCACACCTCAAAGGCTAATGAGCAATTAGCGCTGTCGCCAGGACTGAGCTGTCCCATGTGTGAAGGTGGACGCAGGGAGATGTCCCTGTGGGATGCGGGGGAAAAGAGCTCCGGGTGCAGCCACCTTCCTGCAAGTACTGGATTTGAGACCAATGAAAGCCTCATTTAACAAAGGGACTCCCAGGGTGACTGGAAAAAGCCACCTTACAGTGGCTGGTGGCGTTGGGTGGCTGGTGGTGTTGGGTGGCTGCTGTGGTCTTGCGTTTCTCCTGTTGCTCGCCAGCTCCATCATTTCTCATCTGCCCTCCCCATGCATTGCGGCTGCTGGACTCTCAGATCCTGAGCAGAGGCTGGGTCCTGTCCCGGTCTGCTTGGAGATAAGGAGCTGCCACTTTTCCAAAGAAATGAACCCAAGCAGCTGGAGATCGATAATTTTATTAAGCTTCATATTGATGGAAATGCGATCATTGTCCTAACTTTAAATATTTGTCACCAGGTTTCTGAGCCCAAACTCAATCAGAGTAGACCAGCTCATTGCACTGGCATTAACTGGCTTTAGTGAGTGGATTAATTTAATAATTAATGATTAAGTGACTACGATGACCAAGGGGTTGGGAAGTCACTTAGGCATTTCCACATGAGTTTGGGTCTGGACTGCCCAAGGAACTGGAGCTGCAGGGAGTCCTGAGCCTGGATCTGCCACCCAGGGCGGATTCCTCACTTTTTGGACCGGTTGAGGGGTGCCAAACACAGGATTTGATTACAGCAATTTTTTTTTTTTTTTTTCCCCAGCTCTTTAAAGTCATTTTTTCATGGTCAAATGCCCTACTTGGCATAGTTCAAATTAGGACAGCCTTTTTGTTTTTGGCAGAGGAGTGGAGCACTTACAGGATGGCTAATTTGCCGCTACCGCTAATGCCAACTGCTTTAAACTACTGAGCCTTGAGTGAGGGATGTAGAACAGGACTGAGATTTAAGTTCTTTTTTTCTTATGCACAGGAATATCCCATTTATATCAGTCTTCCCTTGAAACATGAGAATTTTTCTTTAAAAAAACAACAGGCAGGAAAAACATAATCATAAAACCCAAAGGATAAATTTGTGTCTCTTTTAATGTAAAAACCACGATGTCACCATTAAACTGTCAAATTATCCTCTGTTTGATTTCTATATAAATTTTAAAACTTTCTGCAGACAGCCAATAAACCTCAAGGTGATAGGACTCGTTTCTGCTTCCACTGAAGTTGGTGGCAAACCTCCCGTTTATTTCGGTGTGTAGGATCAAACCCCCAGCACAGAAATAATCGGGCGCTGAAGGTGCTCTGCGATTCTTCTGTCCATCTCTCTCCCTTCCTCTCAGAAAACTTCTGAGGTTGGGCCCAACATTGATCTCATGCACAGGCTGGGAGCATCTTTCTTTCTCTCTTTCTCTCTTTCTTTCTTCCTTTCCTTTTTTTTTTTTTTTTTTTTTTT